>PVKE010049076.1:0-11377 GCA_004027555.1 Craseonycteris thonglongyai | reverse complement strand
CTAAGAAAGCGCGGGAACCCCTTCCTTTGTGCTGGGAGGGAAGACCAACCCATGCAAACCTCTGCTCGTGTGCAAGAGCCCTAACCCAGCCCCACTCCCCAACCCCAATAAAAACCGAAGCCACCCACTCCTTCCTGCACTCATGAGGGGCCACTTTGGGTGCCTCCTCAGAAAGCAATGTTGATTAATGTTTATTACTATATAAGGTTTTGTAATTAACCTTATTAATTAGCACTGACACATTTAAGTAAATACGTATACTGTTGTAATTTTTGTCTTAAATGAGTAAAGTATGAATACTGTTTACATATTTAAAACATTCTTGTACCCGCATACATGAAAATTCCTAGGGGCAAATCCTACTTCGCGGTTTTTCAGCTTTCGCGGAAGGCTCTGGTCCCCATTAGCCGCGAAAAACAAGGGATCACTGTATCTTATTTGTAACATCAGAGAGAAATTGGTTTAAGAATTCCTAAAATGGAATCTTAATTTGGATTATTAGAAATGGCACCGAATCTTCTAGGCAATCATAGTATTCAGTTAACATCATATTATTTACAAATACTATCAGATAGTGTTTTCTATTTCTATAAAGTATGTTTGCCTGGTATTGAAAAATTGTGATAAGAAATTTGGGGGAACAAATTCTTACTGCTTCAAAATGAGAATATTTAATACAAGACATACAGTATTTTGACCTTCAGCTGTGTTTGCCTATCACTTATCTAAGTGATTCAGTTAAGCATTTGAACATCCTAGGGCTGCTGTATATATAACTGGATACAGTGGCAACTCTTTTGCTATCCTCAGGTCAGACAAAAGGACACAGGACTACCCTCATGTTCTGTCTCCCATAGAGAGGCGTCCTAGAAGGTGACGAACCCAGTGATTCTGAAATAGTGATTATTTCTAAAAAGTATATTTGTCATATATGTCCCTGAGTTACATCTTGTATTTCAAAAGTTACAGTGGTTTCCCCAACAACATTATCCATTTGTTAATATCTCACATTAATTAATCTTTAACTAATAATCTGAAAAATCATAGCTGTTCACTTTTTAAGTTATGTAGGATACAATCACGTAAGTGAAGGTTTATGTTTTGTCATATTGGAACAGAAAATTTAAGGTGAAACCAGATCTTTCTTTTTGATCACGTTATTTTGGTGTAGGACCAGATGGATCATACTTCTTCAGGTCATCATCCAAACAAAAAAAGAAAGGTAGCAGATACTGAATTTTGTAGTGTGTGTGTATATGTGAGTGTTTATTAAGTAACTTAATGCTGCAAAAGCAAAAATAGAATATATTTGCATAATGTCAGAGTGAGGCAATATAAGTAAATACAAATGAAAAGATAATTACTATTGTATGTATTTTGAAACAAAAATTTATCAAAGCTCTTAGATTCTACATGTTACCATTCTAAGCCTATACATGTGCTTTATAAATTTCTACTTGCTTTGCTTTTATGTTCAGCATAACTTTCCAGTTTTTGCTGTTGTAGGAGAATCTACAGGTTTCTATTAATGTTATGTTAACGGAAAGAAACATGTTTGGAAAAAAATTATTATTAGGGAGTGTGTGTGTGTGTGTGTGTGTGTGTGTGTGTGTGTGTGTGTGAATGTTAATACTGGAGGAGTCTTGAGCTTGAACCCTTTTGTTTTACAATAAGAGTGCCGAGGCCCAGAGTTAAGTGGCTTGCCCAAATTTAGCCTTCCACTCAAGGGAGAGAGCCAAAGCTAAGATGAAAAATCCTCTGGTTGGATCGAATCCTGGCTCCAGCCCAGGCGGACCCACATACTGAACTGGGGAGTTCCCCCAGTTCAGTTCTCTAGCTGTCTCTGTCTCTGTATCTCTCTCTCTTTCTGTCAAAAATAAAATAAAATAAAAATAAATATGCACTGAAGATAAAATAATTACTCTCTATAAATATGAAAAAAAAATCCTCTGGTTTTCACTTAGAGTTTTTTTAATCTTAGCATTCTGATTTAGAAGAAAAAGGGCAACACCGAATTTATAGATAAGCAATTTGCTTGATTAGAGAGTACTAATAAATGAAAAATATTGCCTCTACATATTTTATATTTTATTTTGGTTTTGCAGCATTTTACAAAAAATTAAAGGTTTGTTTTTTCTTTAAAATAGTTTGGTGCAGTAACTTTCTACCTAACTTTCTTATTTTTCCTAACAGCTTATATCTACAATTCTGAGTATCACATCTGTGTGTTTTGTAGACGTGTGAGAATTGTTAAAGTTTAATGGAAATCAGTATGATTGAATCATGTTTTGAATCTCCTCTAACAATCTCCATAGTGTGAACATTGTAAAAGGAGATGTTTCTTGCAGTGCATATTATTTTAATAATGTAATGTTACTCATTTATACAGTATCTATGACAGTATTTATAATTCTATTTTGTTCTTAGTATACTACAAGATGAAATTTACATGCCAAGTTTTATCTTTTTGCCAAACAGTAGGTCCCTGATTAATAAAGCCTTTAGACAAAATAAATACCGTTTTTCTTACAACATTAATAATCTTTTTAACCTTTTGGGTTGTGAAAATTTATATTGGGTCAAATTGTTCTTGCATTTCATTTAAGGTTTCTGGTGGCTTATTCAATTTCCTTGAATAATGAAGGTTCTCAGAAACACAACACAATGGTGACTTGTGAACTACTGTATTTAAATGTGAGATAGACGAGTTTTTGAGATGGCCACAAGACACTGATACATGAACTTTAGCCTGTTAGTGGGTAAATAATGGCTTTTTAAACTTCTCTTTCAGAACAAAGGAAGAATTATGCACGTGACAGTATCAGCAGTGTATCAGATATATCCCAGTACCATGTTGAAGTAAGATTCTTTGAATGTTTGCTAAAATTTAGAATGAAACTTGAGGGACAAAAAATTGCTAATAAAATCAGAATTATGTTTTATTTTTATTCCTATGATGTATTCTAAATGGTATTGGTCATTTTCTTTTAGATTTTTATAAAGCAAACATGTTAAATATAAAAGTACCTTGTTAGTCTGGAATCTGTTTTCATAGAGAATAAATTAAAGTGATAATTACTCATTTATCATAGTCAGCTTATTTCTGTTAAAACCAGAACGAAGTCTTCTATTTTTGTTACAGAATTTTCTTGGAATTAAGTCTTTGACAATTTCAGTGAGTTTTTTAGTTTTACCGAGAGTCATTATTTATTGTATTTAAACATGGATTTTTTTCATTTTATCCTTTATTGTTATCTTTTAAGATATTTGCTCTTAATTTTAGTCAAGGTGTCCTTTCCTTATAATAGAAAATATTTAAGTAGGGAAATGTTTTTATTTTTATTACATTTTTGGGATAAAATTGGGTAATAACATTATATAAGTTTCAAGTACACAGCATTGTAATTCAACATCTGTATAAACTATGTCGTACTCACTTCCAAAAGCCTAGTTTCCATGTATCACCATACATTTGACCCCCCAACCCTTACCTGTGGTTACCACCAGTCTGTTGTCTGTATCTATGAGTTTTGTTTTGTTTTGTTTTATTAGCTTGTTTTTTGTTTTATATTCTACATATTAGTGAAATAATACATGTTACATGTGGCAAGGTTTCATCTTTTTTATGGCAGGGTAGTAGTTGATTATTCCGTATCTTCACTTTTGAAATAATGCTGCAGTAAACGTAAGGATGCATGTATATTTTTAAATTAGTATTTTTAGATCTTCAAATAAATACTCAGAAGTGGAACAGCTGGACCACATGGTAATTCCAGTCTTAATTTTTTGAAGAGACTCCATACTATTTTACGTAGTAACTGTACTGACATGTATGAGGGGGAAGTAATTTTTAAATTATTATTTTCAGTTTTTTAGCTATCTCAAGATTGATTAAGTGGTTTGAGCAGAGAGAAAAGTCTAACAGTTGTTACAGATTAGAATTTCTGTTGCTACTCTCAGTTTATCAATGTGTAGGTTTCCAGCTGCCATGTAGATTACCTGCTCTTGTTCAGCATTCACATAACCACAATGGAATAAAATGGAAGAGTTGATTTTAAGAGACTGTTATTCAAGCTGTTTAGAATTTGTTTTTATGACATGTTTATGTAGTTTAACATGGTTCAGCATTAAACAGATTTAGCTATTTTATGATTCAAGGTATCATTTCCTCTATCCAACAAAACCTGTTTAACTTTATTATCTCAGTAAGATAACCATGAAGTTCTAGAGTGCTCTCTGTTCTTCACCTCTTTGCTAACTGACTTCAGTTAGATTAGCTTTGCTGTCTTTTGGAAAATGTGTACAAAGATACTGTATGTTACAAATATTTTTCCTTTTGCCATTTATAAGCACTTGACTACCTTTGTTCTGGATCGGAAAGATGCTATGATAACTGTTGATGATGGAATAAGGAAGCTGAAATTGCTTGATGCCAAAGGCAAAGTGTGGACTCAAGATATGATTCTTCAGGTGGATGACAGAGCCGTGAGTCTGATTGATTTAGAATCAAAGGCAAGTTTGTAAAATTTATAGTATTTTTTAAAAAGTTCCATAAATATTTATGTTTACAGATAGGTCAGAATGTTTGAAAATGGATGAAAGTTCGATCAAATAAAATATTTTTGTCATTGGTTTTAAAAATGTATTCTTTATATGCCTTATATATTCAAAATCTGTTTCTTAAAGTAGAGATTGAGGGATACAGTATCTTTAAACCATAAATAATAAGATGTAAGAAGTGAGGAAAAAACACATAGTGCTAAAATAAGGCCCCCAGCGGGGAATTGTACTTTATGACATACATTAAATATGCACAAGGCTGAACTATATGAGGGCTGTTGGGAAAGTATCCAGCCATGTAACCATTCTGGTTTTATTGACAACAGCTGGGTTTCTTTCCCCGGACAGCCCTTGTATCACAGTAAACGAGTGAATTGAGATGGAAGGATTGTGTGTGTATTAACTTCTTCCCAGCTCCAGTGGAGACACTTTTCTTTTACACTACTGGTAAGATGCCGGAGCTCTTAAAAGAGAGGTTTTCTGAGCCATATCATTGAATAAGCATTTGCGCTCCTAAGATAAAGAAAATAACTATATTCTGATAGGAGTCCGGGTAAAATTTTCCCTTTCTTTCATCTTATCCATTGTGTATTGTAGAGAGCAACTGAGTGCTTCTTTGATCCTCATGGTTTTGAGTAACTATAGAGAAGGGATATTATTTAATTTACTTTAGGAAAGAAAGAAAATTTATTATCTCGGGGAAGCTGGGATGGCTCAGTGGGTTAAGGGCTCACTTTGCAGCACCGGGGACCGAGGATCGAATCCCGGTCCCGGCCCGTGCGGACCCATATGCTGAACTGGGAGCTCGCCCAGTTCAGTTCTCTCTCTGTCTCTATCTCTGTATCTCTCTCTCTCTGTCAAAAATATAAATAAATAAAAATATTAAAAAAAAAAAAATTTATTATCTCTCTAGTATGATTTAGGATTACATTCTATTTTAATATAACCTACATTTCTTCTTTCCCCTTTGCTGGATCCCATGAAATTACGATTTAGAGTAAATGTATCATGTGACATACATGTATGTGTGTTGTCCACAATAAAAGTTGTTCTAGTTTTTAAGAATATTGTATTTTACTTACTTTTTAAAAATCATGATTTCTCTCATCATTTACATCATGATACCACTTGCTATTTGTATAAAACCATTAGTGTTAAGAATGAGCAACCTAAATCTCTCATTAGATATAGAATTCCAATTGTGAGAAGAAAGTTCATTTGTTTTCAGAAGTACTATAGTTATTTAATCTGTCAGTATTTTATTTGCATGACTGTTTATAGATTAGACAGTAATCACTTTTTTAAAAAAAGATTTATTTTATTGTTTTTGATGGAGACAGGGAGAGACAGAGACAGAGAGAGACAGAAAGAAAGAGGAGGCCCCAGTGCTGTCTCCATAGTTGTACATTATCAGTTTTTTGACATGGTTTTGTTCCACACAGGTGGATGGGGGCCACACAGGGTGGGAGACAGTATTCACTTTTATGCCATCAAATACCTTAATCATTTTTGGAGAATGTAATTTTTAGTGAGATCTTTTTGACCCTGTTATTTTATATTTTGACTAGATTCTATCTATACAGTGAATTTTGGTTTTTGAGAGAGTCACTGAAATAAAAAAAATGTACAAATTATACATTATTCTTAGTCTAACAGCTATATGTATAATATGTGTATATATATGCATATTTGTGTGAATGACTTCATAGTGATCAAGGGAAAAAAATGGTATTACATAGCTAGAGGGAAAAGAATATGATGGGAGATGGTGAATAATTTTGGAATGAACCCTCAGTTTACTCTTTTTGCTGTGAAAACCATCATTTCTACCCCATAATCTGAGGAAATTAGTAATGCTAACTTCAATATTCTGTTTATTAAGAATGTAACTACATTTCTCTGCTACATATTTCCATTTTTATTGCTCTTTCTCCCACCCACCATCTAGCCCAGCCTTGTTTCTTTGCTGCCACCTTGTACCTACTCATCCTCCACATCTACAAGTATTTACTAATATTCATTGTCAATATGATTTATGCACGTTAAAAATAATTTTACAATCCCTGGAGCTCTTTGTGGAATAGATTTTATATATATAATAAAATATAAGGCAAGTTATATTTTTACTTTATAGAATGAACTGGAGAATTTTCCTTTAAACACGATCCAGCACTGCCAAGCTGTGTTGCATTCCTGTAACTTCAATTCAGTTCTTGCCCTGGTGTGCAAAGAGCCAACTCAGAACAAGCCAGATCTTCATCTTTTTCAGTGTGATAAGATTAAGGTAAAGGATTGGTGAATTTTCTTTCCCTTTAAGCAGAAGTTCTGGCAGCTTTTGAATTATTTACTTCAATCATATGGCTAGTAGATACTACTAGATTTTTAGTTTCTTAGAATTTTGTAAGGAAAACAAATCCCTTAGCATCTTTCTTAGAGCTTCTAAGCCAAGTAAATAAAGAGGAGATAGAGTGGCACCAAAAAAAAAAAAAAGAAAGAAAGGAAGGAAGGAAGATGTACTCTATTTATTTTAAAAAATAGTATAGATACTATATTAAAATCTTCATTGAGTGACTTGGACTTATAATTAAAAATTGACCCTTCAGAAATCATACTTCATGGGGAATAAATAATTCATGCCACATTATTTTATTCTACACCAATCATATAATGTGGATTGTTGCAATGAAGCACTTAGACAACTTCCATAATATTGATTTACCATTGATGTGAATTAAATAATTGTTCAAGATTTGTAATCCCTGAGTGATAATGATAAAATAGTTGAGGATAGTTACCAGCAATAACACGTTATATCCTCAAGATTTGTATTTCAAAGTACACTGTAATTTTAAAGCAATTATAATTTGTGATGCTATATTGGACATCTTTGACCTTAAATATTTTTATTTCATTTCATAACTGATTTCTGAAAAAGGGAAGTCATTTTTGGTTGAGCTGATTAATACTTTACCCAGTAATGATGTATCACTATGTATATTATAAAATAGCAGGTAGTTTGTATCTTGTAAAGAAATGCTGGGAGAATAGTATGCAGTATCATTTGATCTTTTCTATATTTCTTTGACATTAAAATATGATAGATTAAGACTGACTGAAATAGTATATTTTATAAATTTCTTATTTCAATTTATGTCATAGATGGTTTTCTAAAAATCTTACTTGAAAAGAACTGTGTCTTTTAGGTAATTTTCATATGGAATGTTCATCCAACTTTTATATAATGATTTTTGAAAGTCATAAAGTATATTAAGAATTTTGTAGTGTTAGATTTGTTAAATCAGAAAGTATTAAAGCGAATATTTTACTTTTTAATTTGAGAAAATATCCATAATACAGATAAGCAGGAACAAAAATAAAAATGAATACATCCTAGCAAGAATCCAATATACAGCAATAATCACTGGCTATAAATAAACATCACATCTAAACAAAGTAAACCTCTCTGCTGCTAATCCCACTTTGATTCCCAAGAAAGCAGAATCAAATGTTCTTGTTGGAAAAGTTAATTGTTTGGAGAGTGTTATTTTTTACCTGAAGAGACAAAGTGGTTATCCAAAAAGGTACAACCTGGTATTGGGGTTTATCCCATGATTATAGTGGATTTGTCCTAAACTTGAGAGTAGCCCTGCTGGGACTGAGTGATTGTTTCAGGGGGCATCAGGATGAGAAGTGGAAGGAACTCCACTCTGCATACATGTATGTACTTCTTCTATAAGTTCTTCATTCCTTCTAGGCTGGAGGTACCCCTTATTTACCCAGTTACGTTTCCAGCATATAATCATACTGTTAACATATGCAAATTCTTTTTCTGTAAGGATAGCTGTTTTTAAACTAATGAAATTTGCGTTAAACAATATTCTTAAATTCCTTCAGTTTTTAAAGCTTGTCATTCATTATAAGGTTCACCTTCAAAAAAAAGCAACAATGTATTTTGAAAGCATTTTTTTTTTTAAGCATTTTTCTTTTTTATCAAGACACTCATTGATTCAGACAGGGAACATATCTTTTTTCTGTTTTAACCTACATATCAAGACAAGAAAAATCTATAACCTCTGAGGTAACTTGTCTTTCATTTGCAGGCAAACCTGATTAGTGAAGATATTGAAAGTGCAATCAGTGACAGTAAAGGAGGAAAACAGAAGAGGCGGCCTGATGCCCTGAGGTAAAAACAGGAAAAGAAATTAAGGGGTAGACTTGATTTGTTTTAAAGTCTTTTTTTCCTCTAAAGCGGGGGTCTCCAAACTTTTCAGCCCACGGGCCGCATTAACTATCAAATAGCAGTTTGGGGGCCGACTACACACTTGAGGTCCAAATAAAAAAGAATCAAAACATAGATGTTGTTTTTAATTATTTATTTAATATTATTTTATTCAGATAAAAAGGTCTCCACAGGCCGGATGATGCAGCCCACGGGCCATAGTTTGGAGACCCCTGCTCTAAAGTAAGCTTGTCCAACCCATGGCCTGCATGCAGCCCAGGCAGCTTTGCATGGCACCCAACACAAATTTGTAAACTTTCTTAGAACATTATAAAAAATGTTTATTTTCTTTGTTCATTAGCTGTTAGTGTATTTTATGTGTGGCCTGAGACAATTCTTCTTCCAGTGTGACCCAGGGAAGCCAAAAGGTTGGATACCCCTGCGGTAAAGATTTAGAAAAATTACTTTCAATAATGGTATAGTTTATAGATTACAACCTATAATCTCAACCCATTTTCTCTCCCAGGTTTGTCAGTGTGTGTGTGTGTGTGCACCATTTCTCTCCATGTTTCTGGTCTGTCTTTGATACAGGCTTCTCCTACTTGTATTGTCTTAAAGAGTCATTAAAGATTAGTGGCATTTTAAGGGAAGGTAGCCTAAGGAATACAAATAGACACTAGGACTATCATTGGTTCATAGCCTTTTCCAATCACAGGAGACCCAGGGAAAAAAAAGTTCAACCTAGTTTTCAGCTGCATTTAAATTTTTGTATTTTATTTGCGTTTTTGTACACATAATATGAAATAGTTAAGGAACCCTTATTGTTCTACCCCGTGACATAATTCTTCTTGATGTTGGAGAACTGATACCATAAATTGAGAGAATTGAGGTTATGGAAATAGAGATGGTAAAAATTCAATGTTTTAAAATTGTTTTTAGGATGATTTCCAAAGCTGACCCGGGCATACCACCTCCACCTAGAGCCCCTGCCCCGGTGCCTCCGGGGACTGTTACCCAGGTGGATGTTAGAAGCCGGGTGGCAGCCTGGTCTGCATGGGCAGCCGACCAAGGCGACTGTGAGTATTTCTAGGAATTGATGCTTAATGAACATAATTCTTGCTTTCAAACTCTGATGCCAATTTATGAGCTGAAACTTGAGCTTAGTTTTGAAAATAATCTTGGGAAAAGGAAAATTAAGCCTGAACATGGTAAGCTTATTGTGTATGAGAGTTTGGCTAGAGCCAAATGAGCTAATTTAACATCTTGAATGCTTTTAAGATATTCATTCTTTAATTTGCAAATTCCAGTAGGTAGTAATACTTTTAAAGCATATGGCTTAAAATTAATGAGCCCAACATTGTGGATTTTAACCTAAGGACAACTAGAATTTTAAGAAGCACTTTACTATCAGAACCCACAAAACTTTGTGATCACAGTGTTGGACTATGTAAAGATTAGAAGTTTTGTTGCATTAGAATTAACCACTATTTAAGTAGTAGGTGCTTAAATGTGGGTTTATATTTCTTATGTAGGAATTATAGGGCTAAGTTAGGGTTGGTTTTACTGCATAGGCAACTGACATAGGGAAGAGAGAGGATAGAGGGGAAATTAATAGGGTGAATCAAGGCTATAAAGGTGTGCCCAGGTGCTTCTGTTAGTGGTGACAGTAATACATGTCATAGTTGATGAGCAGAGTTTTGATTTTGTATTTTATGGATGAAGGTGTTTCCTTCTGTAAATGCCACTCTTATCTAGCCTGTTTGCTAGCCAATACTTAATTACCTATATTGGTATTGCTTAAGCAACATGTTGAAAGAGTTATGATTCTCCTTTCTTTAGTTGAGAAACTAAGGCAGTATCATGGGCATGAAGAAACACCTGAAATGATGGCAGCCCGAATTGACAGAGATGTGGTAAGTACATTCATTCATCTTTAGATCACTGGCTTTTTTTTTTTAAAGAGGAAAAGATATTAACAAAGAAAATGAAGTTGATTTAAATAAAGAGGTTTTGTGGAAACTATATTTTCTCTTTTGAGTGATAGTTAATGCCCTTTGAATTGTATTTTTGTTCCTTAATTTTGCATTTATGGAAACATTTAATTAATAGACTTTTTACAAATATTTCATTAGCAATAGAAGAACTAATATTAACTAGTTTACAAAGGAATTAAGTGGAATTATCAGATTTGAGGAATTTTGTTTTGTTTTTTTAGTTTGAATTCATAATTGAAATATATTTTTAAAAGGTCTTCCTGGAACTTATTAAAAATATTTTGTAATGTCTGAAAGGTAAAAGTTAAGTGGCATTTTGTAAATTTTAATTTATTATAAAGAATACGGTTATTTTTATTTCCCCATAGTAATTTACTTGCAGAATGACAATGCTCTCTGATATCGTCAAAACATAAGGTGTCAGTATAATTACTAGTTATACTATTCTCATGTTCCTAGCTTATTTGGAAACAAATACTTAGAGGAATTTGAGGTTTGGAATTTAATTTTACATAAGACTATTACTTATTATACTTAAAACTTCATTTAATTCCAGTTTCTAGTTTTTAATTAGAAGAATGTCAAGTTTCACATATACTAGAAA
>PVKE010049075.1:0-11379 GCA_004027555.1 Craseonycteris thonglongyai | reverse complement strand
AACAGCACAGTAGCGTTGTTTTCTGTCCCATTTAAAATAGGACATCCTGGGGAAGCCGGGATGGCTCAGTGGGTTGAGCGCTCGCTTTGCAGCGCCGGGAACCAAGGATCGAATCCCAGTCCCGGCCCGTGCGGAACCATATGCTGAGCTGGGAGCTCCCCCAGTTCAGTTCTCTCTCTGTCTCTGTATCTCTCTCTCTCTCTCTTCTCTCTCAAAATAAATAAATAAATAAATATATATATATTTTTAAAAATAAATTAATTAAATTAAATAAAATAGGACATCCGGTCAGCCTAGTCTTGAGATGCACAAGGTTGAGTGCAAGCTCTGACAGAGAGCTGGCCTCGCCCATAAGCTCCACCAAGCAGCACACCCCTCCAAGGGGCGGCGATGTTCAGCCTCACCATAGCCAGTTTAGATCCACAAATCTGGCATGAGGTTGACTTTCTTTGCACATCTTCCTTTTATTGAAACTTTCATCCATCCATATGTAATTAAAATCTAACTATATACAAATTCTCCACTACATAATAAAGTATGTCTTTTCCAGTTATTCCTGGACCATCTGTTGCTGCTTGAGTGACTTGTCCAAAGTCACTCAAGTAGCAACAGATGGTCTAGGAATAATCTGTGACTTGTCCAAAGTCACTCAAGTAGCAACAGATTACTCCCTATGACATCACCAAAGGCGATTACTCCCTATTACCTCACTGACCATATTTTGGAGAATCTGGTCCCACAAATAGTACATCCAGGCAGGACTAAATGGACCCATGGCAAGAGACCAGCCTGCTGAGACCTCAGACTCAGAAGGGCTGCTGTGATGATATTTATCTTTTGGGTCATAGTTAGAACTGGAAGGCCTTTTAATGAACATTTGGGTCAATTTCCTTCTTTCTCACATGAAGAAGCCCAGAGAGAGGAAGTCACTTGCTCAGTGTTACACAGCACAGAGATGGAAAAACTGAGACAAACTCTCATCTCATTGGTCCTTTTCACTACATTAAGCTTGTCCAACCCACAGCCCACGGGCCACGAGCAGCCCAGGACGGCTTTGAATGGGGCCCAATGCAAATGAGCAAACTTTCTTAAAACACCATGAGATTTTTTACAATTATTTTTGGCTCATCAGCTATCATTAGTGTTAGTGAATTTTTATGTGTTACCCAAGACAATTCTTTCAGTGTGGCCCAGGGAAGCCAAAGGAATTGACACCCCTGGATCACATCATCGCATTGTCTTGAAAAAATGAGAAGTTTCATCAGTTTTTCAGGTGTCCTAAAAGTAAAATGGGTGTTCTCCTCACTGTCTTGACTGCCTTTCAATTGAGGGCAGTAATGACCCTTTGTACCCAAATACCAGCTGGGATGCCTCACTTGCCTCAAAGTGATCCTCAGGGAAACATGAATCCTCAGAAAGCTTAAGAATTGTGGTGTCCAGAGAATTCAGATTTCTGGATATCAACTGAAAAGGAATTGGCAAGACTTTCTTAAAAGGCACTTCCTGTTGAAAAGGTGTCTAAATTGTGTCTGTGAGTGAGTATGAGAAAAAGAGAGAGACGTTTTCTACCTTAGTGACTAGCATCAAGGCCAAGCTCAGCCTCTGACATGGGGCCTGAGAAAGCAGCAACGCAGGGGCACACACAGGCTGTGCACATCGACAGCCGGGCTTCCTCCTCTCAGAGGTCTAGTCCTGGCAAGTCCCTCCGCAAGCCAGCCTTCCCAAAGAGGAACACCTGAGGGTGGCACCAGTCTCTAGGCTTCCTGTTTCTTCCCTCGTTCTCCTTCAAGACTGGACCTAAAGACCCTGATTTCTAGCAGCTCCAAGGTCCACTGTGCTGTGAATCTTGGGAGGTCAGAACTGGAACCAATGGCCTGAAGCCAGCAGCAGGCTGATTCCAATGAAGGCAATTACGTTCCAAGTTCTATTTAGGGCAGTGGTTCCCAACCTTTTCCCACTTGTGTACCCCTTTTAAACCCATTTCTATAAATTGTACCCCTTGTTTTTAAAACAACTGTTTTTAAATATTGACACATTTGTTCTGTGCCTATTTTAATGTAAAATAGTAGAAATGAGGTAATAAGTTAGAAAAGAACAATTACTACACTAAAAGTACAAACCACAGATTTGAATTTACAATATTCCTCACAGTCAAATGTTGTTACTGGGGAAGCTGGGATGGCTCAGCGGGTTGAGCTCTCATCTTCCAGCCCCAGAGTCCAAGGATCGAATCCCAGCCCCAGCCTGTGCAGACCCATATGCTGAACTGGGGTGTGCCACCAGTTTGGTTCTCACTGGGGTGAACTTCATGGGAGAGGGCTCCAGCCTGGTTCCTGCCCTGTGCAGCCCCGCACCTGCCTGTGGAATGAAACTATGTAGAAAACCAATAAGGAGCAGGAGCAACTAGAGAAACTGCTCTGGGCCCTCCCCCTTCTCTCTGTCTCTCTCTCTCTCTGCCAAAAACAATAAAAATAAATCTTTAAAGATTATATATACTGTTACTGATTATTTTTCACATACCCTTGAATGGCCCAGCATGTGCCCCCATGGGCACAGATACCACTGCTTGGGAACCAATGATTTAGGGGAAGCCCCATTTGTTAGAGGTGTTCACACAGGGCCGTAGGCAAGTCATAGAAGAGATTCTAGAACCAGGTGTTCTCCACAGTCCTATCCCTACCGAAAGTATATTTCTATGACTCCTCAACTTGGCATCATTTATCCAAGATAGCAATAAGCCTGAGGATGTCAAGATAGCTCAGCAGTTGAGCACTTACCTCCCAATCATGATATCTGCTGTTCGTTTCCCAGCCAGGTTTGTACAGTCCTTATGCTACAATGCGGCACAACTGGTAACCGCAGGGACGGCTCAGCGGGAAAGGTTCTTGACTCCCATGAGGGAGTTTGGCTCCTAACCCCCACATGGAATAAAACCATGTCACAACTAATAATATGCAACTGTGGAGACTGTCGCTCTCTCTCTCTCTCCCCCTTCTCTCAAACAATAAAATAATTCTTAAAATAAACAGATAGCAAAGTCAGAGAAATAGATTTATTATTGTTTTAAATTTTTAAATAGGAATTATTTCATACATACTGAGTAGAGAAAATAATAAACTATACCTTTATAAGCCCATCACCAAGATTAAACATACCATATTTTTCTGTGTATAAGTCGACCCCCAATTTTTGGCCTAACAATTTTAGACAAAAGTATCATCTTATACACAGAAAAATACAGTATTTTATCATACTTGCTTCAGATCTCTCTCCCTCTTTCTCCTTTCAAAGAAATAAAAATGTCCAGACACAGTTCCACTTCTTCACTCTTTCCTCTTCCTTCCCTAGAGGTAATCTCTGAAGTCAGGGCCCCTGGAATTACATTTCTGCTGCATTACCTTGGGTACATTCCCTAATCTAAGTGAAGGTCAATTTAACTTCTATAAACTAAAAAATATGCCTCAGCATGCTGTTCTAAAACTTTAATTAGATAATCTACAGAAAACATTGGGACAGTGTCTGGCCTATAACAAGGCCCCAGGTGTTCTTAATGTTATTATTAACATAATAAAATCTTTGATGTTAGCTTTTTTCATAGGGTCCTAAGGGTATATTTCCCTGATACCTCAAGGCATAGTATGGTTCTCAAACTTGGCTTGTTTAGACTCACCTGAAGAGTTTTAAAAAGTAGAGATGCCTGAGACCCACTCCCAAAGACTCTGTTTCAATTCATCTGAGGTGTACCTGGGACGTGGCTTCTGTGACATAAAGCTTCCAGGTGATCCTACATGGAAGCTGGCAAAGCTGGACAATCACTAATCTACAGAACTGAACCTGTAAACTAGAGAACAGGTAAGGCAAGGAGTGTCAAGCAGTCAAGCTTACAGTCACTGCACCATCACCTTCTCTTTGTCACCACTGGTTACCACTGAGAAAGAATGGACAGCTGTAGTACCCTGTACTCAGCCATCTCAAGCGTCTCACTTCAAACAATGAGAGATATTAAGCGAAAGTTGAACTAATTGCAGACTTTGCCTTGGCAGCTGGGTTTGTTGTTGTTGTTGTTGCTGCTGCTGCTGTGTGTGTGTGTTTGACCAAATCCTTCCCATTTTCTCCTAGAAAAAAAGAAAGAGAGAGAGAGAGAGAGAGAGAGAGAGAGAGAGAGAGAAAGGAAGAAAGAGAGAGAAAAAGAAAGAAAAAGAAAGAAAAGAAAAAGTACCCAAAATATTAAAATTATAAAAACCCAGTTCACCCAATGTTAAGGTGGTCACCGCTTGCTTTGAAATATGGAGACAAGGTTTTCATTTGTGCCCATAAAGTTTTTTCTTCTTGTAAGCCAGGCCATGAGTTTGGCTGCGTTTTAACAAGACACCAGGATCAGAGGAAACTTTTTTGGTACCAGGCCTTCTAGTTAAGACAGAGCAGGGAAGAGGGGAATCAGGCATGTGACTTCATTTTTCCAGCTGACTTCACAAAAGGCCAGGAAGAGGAGGGCACCCTGGAGTGTCCCCATGAGTCACTGACTCAGAGCCCGCTCTTCTGCTGGCCTGGCCTTTAAAGATCCCACAGCCAGACAGCCAGGCCACTGCAGCTGCTCACATGCTCGCGTTTGGGGAAGTGGAGCCTGAGAAAGCAGCAACGCAGGGGCACACACAGGCCGTGCACATCAACCAATCTTTGCCATGACAGCCTGGCTTCCTCCTCTCAGAGGTCTAGTCCTGGCAAGTCCCTCCGCAAGCCAGCCTTCCCAAAGAGGAACACCTGAGGGTGGCACCAGTCCCTAGGCTTCCTGTTTCTTCCCTCATTCTCCTTCAAGACTGGACCTAAAGACCCTGATTTCTAGCAGCTCCAAGGTCCACTGTGCTGTGAATCTTGGGAGGTCAGAACTGGAAGCAATGGCCTGAAGCCAGCAGCAGGTTTATTTCAATGAAGACAACCACTTTCCAAGTTCCTTTTGGGGGAAACCCCCAGTGGTTAGAGTTTCTGTCAGACAAGGTGTCCACATAGGGCCACAGGCAAGTCATAGAAGAGATTCTGGAACAGCATAGATGTTAAACAGGTGTCCTCCAAGGGCCTATTCCTACCTGAAAGTATATTTCTATGTAGCCTCAAGTTTGTATCAGTTATCCACAATAGCAGTGAGTTTGAGAAATAATTTTATTGTTGTTTTAAATTTGTAAATATGAAACATTTCAAACATACTGAGTAGAATAAATAATAAACTATGCCTTTATAAGCCCATCACCAATATTAACCATATTTTACTACACTTGCTTCAGGCCTTTCTCCCTCTTTCTCTACCTTTCAAAGAAATAAAAATGTCCAAGTACAGTTCCATGTCATCATTCATTCATCTTCCTTCCCCAAAGGTAACCATTCTTCTGAAGTTGACCTATATCATTCTCATGTATGTTTTTGTCTTTGAATAAGTATGAGTGCATTAAAATCACATTGTTTATATTTTAATATAAATTGCATTCATATATTATATAGGTGTATGTAACACACACGCGTATATCCTTTAACAACTTTCTTTTTCATTCAACATTATTTTGGAATTTGTACATGTTGACAAAAAGTTGGTTTGGCACATTTATATTACCAGCCTCATAGCATAGTATTCAGTTCCATTAACACAGGCCATAAACCATAGCTTGTGGGAGATACTGTCAGCATGCTTTTGTGTATATATGTACATATACATGCATGTATGTGTGTGTGTGTATATACACACACACACATGTATATGTAAACACACAAACACAAATCTGTAAATCTATATGATAATTTGTCTAGAATATATACACAAGAACAGAAGTGTTATTTCATAGCAAGAACACATCTTCAATTCAATCAATATTGCCAAATTATCCCCAAAGCGACTCTACCAATTTACACTCCCACCAGAGTCCCCTTATGCCGACATCTCACCATCCCTGTTGTCATCAAACTTAATTAATTTTTGTTAATCTGGTGGATGTGAATGGCATTTCATAACTTCAGTTTGCATTTCCCTTATTATGGGGAACCAATTATAATTTTTGAGGCCAAAAATAGAGTATAACCCCTCCCCACACCCCCACACACACACTTGGTGGAGCTGGGGGAAGCGTGGGTACTGGGGCTGAGCCCAGATGGTGAGGTTCCAGAGACTTAGGACTGGAGCTGGGATTTCTCACTGCAGGGTAAAGCACAGATGAGCATCAGAGCAAAATGCTGAATTCCAGAAGGACAGGCCAAGGAGTTGCTAAGAGACGGGACCAGAGAAGAGATGGAGTCAGAACTCTGAAATCAAAGAGTTAGGCAAGAGTGAAACACATTGGAGTTGATGCGAAAGGGCCAAGTTATTTCCTGAGAATAGGGGCAGCTGTTTGCATCCGGCAGCTGGAAAGAAAGCAAGATTGGGGTTGGGACAGCTGAGCAGAAAGGAAGGGAGAGTCAGGAGCGCCAAGGCTCCAGCAACTCAGCCTGCCACTATCAGGCCCTTGGCCATGATTAGTCTTGACTAAGATCATTGAGAGCCCTAAGTAACTCTGTGTAAGTCCTTCTAAATCAAGGGGTATCCAAACTTTTGACTTCCCTGGGCCACACTGGAAAAAATTGTCTTAGGCCACACAGAAGATACACTAACACTAACGATAGCTCATGAGCTATTTTTAAAAATCACAAAAATCTCATTGTTTTAAGAACATTTATGGATGTGTGGTAGTCCACATTCAAAGCCGTTTGGCTGCATGCAGCCCGTGAGCCGCAGGTTGGTCAAGCTTGATCTAAGTGCAACTCTTCATGACAGGCCATACAATGGGGGGGCCACACTTGGGTTTGCAGGCTTGGGGTTTTCATTTGTTCAGAGCAAACAACAAATAAAAGCGTTGCAATGGGTGCGTGACTTATTTTTGGCAAACTGTGTCTCCTTTTAGTGGCTTCTTTACAACAAATGTTTTGGAAACATTTAGCAGTCCTTCCCATACCACTGCTTCTCAGGGAAGTTAAATAAAGCCACATTGATGGATTGACTTCAAGGCATGTGCACCAAACTATGTTTCCTATATTAAAGATTCTGGAGCTTTCTGGGAATAACTCATTTCCTTGGAGGGCACTGGAGGGTGTGGGAATCCTATATATCTCCATGTTCTTTTACCAGGCAGAACTCTGAGGAGCAGAGTCATCTATCAATGAACGTGACAGATATGATTCTTCTTAATGGGGACAGGAAACCACTCTAACCTCAATGGGTCCACGGTTTCAAAGCCAACTTTCCCTTCGGCTTGCTTTGCTTCAAGTAAGTCCAGATGCTAAGGACAACAGCCAAGGAAGCCCCCAGAGAGACTGGCGGTGAATAGTGTGTCATGGCTGCACAATGGTGTCTTGAGGGGCTAAGAAACTGAAACTCTAATATCTCCTTTCCCTTATTTGGTATCACAGGAGTACAAAGTAGAATAAAGTTCTCAGTCCAAAATGGGCAGGATTTTATAAAACTCTACAAACATTGAGTGTCTGGAATTACTCTGTAAGCCCAAGAGGTAACAAGGGTCAATCCTCACTATTCTGACCTCTTTAAGGTTAAATATGACCAAGATACACTACACTTCTGATGATCTGTGAAAGGCAAGGCCACACATGATACTGTCAGTTATTTCTAGTATCTCTTGGCCTTGAAATCTATTATACAATACCTTCATCTTGGAAGTAAATCATAGAGCCTCTTTACTCATACATGTCACATACACACACACACACAATAGCATCTTATTTACATAAGAGCAACAGGCATGCCCTTGGAATACCCAAATGCCAGAGCCATTCCATTTACGATTCTTTGCTGAGCACCTGATAGGTAGGGATTGCTTAGAAGAGGCTGTAAGTCAGAGTCAGCAAGTATGCAGTTCACAAACCATCACAAACAGTTCTAACAAAAGGACTCCTGAGAGAAGTATGGGCCAGGTTGAGGGACAGACCAGGGATGGTGAAGCACCCAGGGACCAGCTACCAGTGGGAAACCATAACCATACTTAGGGTTGAAGGGACTCAAGGTAGAAATAGTGGTATGACTGCCCATGGGAATTGTAGCCACAGCCTGGGACTTAGAACAGAGAAATAACACAACCTCTCCCTCTTCTCACCATTGGATCTCCTGGTGTGTTCTTCTATTTGTTAAACCCAACTGGAAACCAGCTGGTAAGGGAACCTGGGTGACCAGTCCTCAGGAGTCGGTCCACACTGAGCACAGAGTGGTGGGGTGGAGAAGAGAGGAGACTGACTGGCTCAGGGGCTAGAGAGAGGTGGAGGTGTCAATGGAAAGTAATCAGCATAGTGACTCTCCTTCCATCCCATGGTGCTTCCTGTTTGAGTCAGTTACATCCTTCAGTCAGAAGGCACATAAAGAAAAATTCAGTACAAATCCTCTCTTGATTTCTTAATCAAACAACTCACAAATTCTCCTGATCCAGAGTCAGTCTCCACATTTCTTAGCAGATAGTCCAATTCAGAGTCATTTAGCTGAACACTTAACCAAACAAGAGATTCCCTAAGAATTTGAATATGGTCACAGTCAATTATGTGGATGAGGACCCACCCTGGGCTCAAGCAGCAAATTCCACTTCTCCCAACCAGCGAGCTCTTGGTTTTCACAGAAGAGACAAGAGCTCTCTATTCATTCTCTGGAGAAAACCTCAAGCAAGCCTCAGGCCAGAGACCCAGTTGCCAAAGGTGGAAATAATGACCAGAACTTAGCCTTTACTATATGCCAGGCACCCATACAGGCTTTGGGTGGATGCTGGTGAATCCTGTTAGTCAAGGCACCGAATCAGTGGGTGAGAGAAGCTGGGGGACTGATTCCCTGCTTCCCCTACTTATTTGGAAGAAACTACAAGCTTCCACCTGCGCTCACAGCTCCTGTCTGGGAAGCCCTCTCCCAGCACTAGTTTTCCTTGAGTTTGAGGAATCACTCCTTCTCTCTGCCCCTCCAGGTCCAGAGTAGTAACAGCTTCTCCTGCATGCTTTTCCATCCCTTGCTTTTTTCCCCAACCCTACCCATACCTCTGTAAATTATGTATTGGCTAAACTCTCCCTTATCTCCTTGAGGGTTCTATCTGCCTCCTCGGGGATCCCTAGCTGGTACAATGCATGGGAACCCAGTTAATGAAGCTGCAGCTCCCAGACAGAGAGGGTCCTCTTCACATGGGCACCATGGGAACTAGTGCTGGCAGAGAGGGGCTAGCCTCCGCTAAGGACATAGCGTCTGTTTTCAACAAAGCTGCAGTTTAACTTCATCATTTTGCTTCAGATTTTCATGAGGAGTAAGTCAAGTGGTTTATAGCCAACCCAGAAATAGGCTGAGTAATTGCTATCTTGAGAAAACACTTAACATGCAGAGAAAATCACTAGCTTTGATGTCAGCCTTATCCTCATTCAGACCCCAGCTCTACCCCTTACCTGCCTGTTAATACAGGACAAGTTACCTCCTGGGCCTCCACATCTTAGTTTATTAAATGCGACTGTAAATATCTACTCTGTAGGGTCATTAAAGGGTAACCAATGTTAAATACCTGGTGCAGAGTATAACTTTAATGGCTCTAAATTCTCTCCCTCTTTACTTTAAGGAATCCCTGTTTTCTCTTGGATCCTGGTGCTAGCCCATTGCCTCTAGGCCTCAGCATCCTTCTCCTGTCCCCCTCCCTCACATGAGTGAGTTCATTTTACCACTCCATCTGGAATCCATGAGTCCCAAGGGCTTTATTCTGAGATGGGGGTAGGAGGATGGCTTTCTTGATGAGGTCTGAGGTTCTGGGTATAGGCAATTTTCCCTGTGATGTAATGTTGCAAGCATGCACACACAAGCGCACACACGCACATGCACACACATACAGATATACATGTGCACACACATTGAAATCAGATCCAGAACACGCTCATTCCCACTTATGACTCATGGTTGCATTCAGATACTATTAATTGGCCCCTGGAGAGCATTGCAAGGAATAAGATGGCAGGGATAACAAATGGAGGATGAGAGCGAGAACTCCTTTTGGAAATAATAGTCATTAAGGGCCCAAGGAGCTGATGGCTGGCTTGGGTAGAGTTTAGTAGGCATTTTTTCTAAGGCAATTTTGAGTTAATGTTCAGTCCTTTGTGACAAAGTTAGGAGCATTTCCAACTAGTGCAGTCATGACCATGGGATGGAAAGAGTCTATGCTTCCTTCCTCTTCTAATGCTTGTGCCTGAAATGACAGGGCCCACAAAATTCCAATTTGGAGTTCTACAACAAGCCATTAGCAGCCCATATACTGTAGGAATAGATTTCAAGCAGTGGTTTTTAAACTTCCATGTGTACCAGAATCACATGTCCAGAATCATAATCATGTGCCCCTTCAATGATGTCAAATTCATCCTTGACTTTTTAAGAAGTTCCCCAGATGACTCTGATAAATTCAAAACACTGACAACAAACAATGTGAAGGGACTTGCAGAAAAGCTTATCACATCCCCTCAGGCCACCTGTCAAATGAATTAGAGAAGGTAGATCCATCACTGGGGAACACTTGCATGCAAGTTGCCACTGGCCAATGCTTAGAAACAAGAGCAGGGATGACCAGATAGCATTTCTATCTGGCTTTCAAAAGGGGCTTCTCTCAGATTTATTTTTTGCAAAATATTCTCCAGGCACATACAGTACAAACTTCCCACATGTAAAATTTCTGGTGGGCAACTGAAGTATGTTGCTGGGTAAGGGAGAAAATGTAGGAGGAAATATAAGCAAGAAAGGGGCTTCACTTTGGAGAGTGAGGCATTCTGGGTGAGGCAGAGAACAAGTGTATGGGAGAAGCCCAGACATTACAGCTGAACTGGGAGGCTCTAAACTGCAGAAATTCACATCCCATATTCATCAAATTGTTGTGTCTGAGTATTGCCTAGAGTACCCACACTGCCAGCACGTTAGCCACAAGCCACATTGGGCTACTGAACCCTAGAAATTTGGCGAGGTCAAATTGACATGAGATGTAAGTATAAAAGACTCATCATATTATGAAGATTTATTATTTTAAAAAAAAGAATATAAAATATCTCTCAAAATTTTTTCTATTAATTACATGTCAAAACAATATTTTAAACATATCAGGTTAGATAAAGTATCTGTTACTCAAAATTATATTCACCCATTTCTCTTCTTTGTGACTCATACAAAATTTTAATTTACATATGTAGTTTGTATTTTGGCTCCCACTGTATTTTTAGTGGATGGCACTAATCTATGCTATTATTTACCTGATTATTTTTCTTTCCTTCTGACTCACCTCTTTCAGTTAAATAAACTTAGCCTTCTCCCGGGCAATAATAACCATGAAATTACAAGTTTGATAGGCCAGTTAATTTTTTTTT
>PVKE010049074.1:0-11379 GCA_004027555.1 Craseonycteris thonglongyai | reverse complement strand
CCTCCCCTCCCTCTCTCCCTCCCCCCTCCTCCCCTTCCCTCAGGCAATCACCAAGTTATTGGTTGTGTCCATAGGTTTCTGTGTCTTTGTAACTTTCAGTTTTATATTCCACCTATAAGTGAGGTCATATGTTTCCGGATTCTTTCATTCTGACTTATTTCACTTAATAAGATGATCTCTAGGTCCATCCATGTTGTCACAAATGACTGTATTTCATCATTTCTCATCGCTGAGTAGTATTCCATTGTGTAAATGTACCACATCTTCTTTATCCAGTCATCTATCGAAGGGCATTTTGATTGTTGCCATTGGGCCCTGTTTAAACACTTAACCACGAAACTATGCTGTCTCCTAAAGACATGTGAGCACTATAGGCAATAAGAAGACCAAAGTGTAATTTATTTGATAAACCTAACTTTAGTATCATCTATGATACTAAAGTTAGTTACTGCAGTGCTTTAGATGTGACAAATATGAGTAAAATATTAATATATTGTTGATAAGGTAGAAAGTCATATGCCCCAAACCACAGATATGCAAATAGATATCCAAGTTCAGTTTTGTGTCTAAGATTACTCAAAAAATATCAGTGCTAATCTGGAAGCAAGTTCAGATTTTTTCTAGCACCTGGCTTATAGCTTACTTCCAGCCCAGTAGATTTTAGACACCAGGATGGTTTATAGGAGAATTTGTTTCTGCAACATTTTCATGCCTGCTGGTATGAAAACCAGCACCTTTTCCACTTACCACCTTTCCATTTCTTATTTTTCCTTTCTGCGCATGATCTGAATAAACTCCCACAATCTATTTCTGTAGCTGGAGGTAGGTGAGAAGACTAACTCCCACATCTTAGTTCAACCTTGCAGTACCTCGATTTGGCTTCAACATACCATTTTCCAGACTTCAGTTCTGCAAATCATGAGGCTGGAGATTCTGAAGAATTGGTGTTGCTAACTAGAGTCACTGCAGTACAAACCAGAGTAGCAACTATGCTGTGCTTATGTCAATTCACACAGCATAATCAATGAAGCCAAAGAAATGGATGTGGAAGCTGTCATTGAGTTGGCTACCTCATCGAAATGTAGCACAGTGACACCATCTTATGCTCTCCAACTCCAATGGATTTTTATTACATTGTGTGATGTTAGGTGGCTTAAGGCTGATGGCTCATTAGGTAGCATGGAGTCATTGACATTTTAGAAGTGGTATTGAGACAGCCACGAGTCATAAACATGATTTTCAGTGACTCCCAGGTGTAACTTAGAAATATTTTTCATTTTGTTTTTTAATAGAGAGAACTGCTATTTTAGAAAATTGTTTTTAATGACAATCTATGATGATTCTGGAGTTGAGAATGATGGACTTATCAATCTACGACACTGATAGAACCCAGAGAACTTTAAAGGTTATAATCTGTCTCTGCCTCTGAAGCCATAGAATGCTAGGGGCATCCCTGCCCATAGCTCCTACTCCTTGCTGTTTGTATTTTTTAAACCACTATGACTTGCAAAAACTGCTTATAAATATTTTGCTCATTGAGCAAGCATTAAAAAAAAGGCTGCAAAACATATGGGAAATGAAAAATGCAATATACATTTGAACACGGTTCTGTTTATTCCAAACCCAGAGCAGTACACATAGGATTACCTTGGATGAAAGCAAGTATTGCTTTGGCTTAATTTAGGGGCAGAGTTGATGTATTTGATAAGTAAACTGGTGCAGTATAAAGGGCATGAATTTGGGTTCAGGGAGACTAGCATATTCTCAGCTTTGTCAATAGGTATGTGACCTGCACACATTGTCTCTCAGAGCCTCAGTTTTCTAAGCTACATTATCACATATATACACTCTCAGGCCCCTCAGAAATTACAAGGGCTGAATAAGATAACATAGTAAATTGTCCAGCAGAACGTCTATCTTATAGCTTTCCTACAGTTTTAAATGCTAAGTCACTGGAGGGGGCAGTATTCAATGTAAGTCACAGGCTAATCAGTGGTGCATCCCAGTAAAGTTGCCACAAAAGAAGAGAAAAATCTTGTTGGTGTCATTCTACTCATCCTAGCTAGCTGTTCTGCTTGAAATAAAAATTCATGTGAGGGATGCTGGGATAGCTCAGTGGTTGAGCCCTTGCCTCGCAATCGGAAATTGATTCCAGGGCCTGGCTTGTACAACCCCGTATGCTGAACTGCTGCACAACTGGTAGCCAGTGGGATGGCTCAGAGGCGAGACAAAGGAGCTCACCTCCCATGCAGGAGGCCCCAGTTCGGTTCCTGCCCCACGCAGCCCCACATCCACCTGTATAGAATGAAACCATGTCACAACTAATGACATACAACTATGGAGATTGCTCTGGGCCCTCCCCCTTCTCTCTTTCTCTCTCACCTTCTTTCAAACAACAAAATATAGCTTAAAAAACAAAACAAAAATGCATGTGATCTCAAAATAGTGTTAATGAATAAATTAATCTCCTTGAAACCAAGTCTTCCTTAAACCAGACCTCTTCTTGAAACTGCTCCATGATGAGTTATTGTAATTTCATTAATAACGGAAATACATTGGAGAAGATATCAAAGAAACAGGTGGAGTGGAAGTAACACTGGATACCTATTAACTGTTTAGGGGATCTCCTCCCATCTGGTTGCTAGCTAGTGAGTCACCTAGCCTCTGTGGGTGTCAGTTTTCTCACCCAAATAATGAAGAACGACAGCTCAATGACCTTAAGATAGCCTGGAACCTCTCTTTGAAAGTGTGAAATGAAACTTCTTCATGAGGGAGAGCTTTCCTGCAGCTCAGCAAATAGGTCAGCTGCTAAGGCAGAGCTGTAAGCTTTCAGAGCAGGGAAGAAACCGGGGTGCGTTTTCTGAATGGGAATCTAGCTTCCTCAGTCTCTGGAGTAGTGGCTATTGGCAAAGCAGTGAGCTGCATGCAGCCATCACCGAGGAGCAAAGAAGCACATAGGACCTTATGCCTAATGGCGATGTTGCCCCCAGATGCAGCAGCATTTGTCTAACAGTATCATTAATAGAGCTATTTCAGACCTTGAGGATTTTACAACAAAGTCATATATATGAGAGCGGTCCGGAAAGTATCCAGCCATGTAACCGTTCTTGTTATATGGACAATGAAATGGATTTTTTTTTTCTTCCCACAGACAGCCCTCATATTTAGTAGGCATTTCCTTTGGAATGTTTTTAGGTACACTGTGCGCATTTCAACAAACCCACTGGGCATTAAGATGCCACAGTATATTTTGTTCTCTCCTAACACTATGAGCTCAAGTGCATTAACAAATGTCTTTTTTTTAAGATTTATTTTATTATTTTTGACAGAAAGAGACAAAGATGGAGAGAGACAGAGAGAAGGGGGAGTGCCCAGAGCAGTTTTCAGTTGTACATCATCAGTTTTTGACATGGTTTCATTCCACACAGGTGGGTGGGGGGCTCGTGTTTGGCAGGGACTGGGCCAGGGGCCTCCCAATGGGAGGCACGCTCCCCTGGAGTCCAAACTGGGGGTCTCCCACATGGAAAGCTTGCCCCAGTTCAGCATATGGATCTGCATGGGCTGGGAACAGGACTTGATTCTTGGACCCTGGGGCTGCAAGACAAGCACTTAACCCTCTGAGCCATCTTGGCTTCCCAATGTCTTGATTGGCATTTCAACTCCCCCACACCAGTGAAGTTCTTTTAGATCAGGAGCAGTGGATTATTTTTCTGATTATGACCAGAATATTGCATGGAGGCTCCATTGTTTATTCAGTCAATATGATAATCAATCAATGTTCACGAAGATCCAATGAAATACTGATTTTGGAGTTAAAAAAAGTGGACCTTCAGTTTAATGGCAACCTACTAAGAAATTTAAATTTAAAAAGAGACCCTATTCTGACACTATCAGACCCAGTGCAGTCATTTTCACTTCTCTGGGCTTAAACATCTTCCTTGACAAATGGAATGGTAGAATGAGGTGATTTAAAAAGTATCTTTTACTTCTAAATTCTGATTTTATTTTGCGTTTATACTAAATTTATTGATAATCTCACAATTGTATTTGGAATCTACACAGATTTAAGAGATTCTACAATGACTTTTCTCCTCAAAAGTATAAAATGACTCTCCAGTGCCTACCTAAATTTGAAGTTCCTTTAACCTGGACATTCAAATTTTTTACAGCATACAATTTATCACTTCAACATGATATGTTTTTCGGGGTTACCTTCAACATACAATATTCAAAGATAACTTGAGAGAACATATTTCTTGTCACAGTTTTCTATTTACTAACTTTTAAAAAAACTCTTTGAGGGGATGCTGGGGTAGTTCAACAGGTTGAGTGCTTGTCTTGCAACCCCAAGGTCCAGGGATCGAATCCCAGCCCTGGCCCATGCAAACCTACTAGAACTGCAGTGTGCAACCAGTAATTGCTAGGATGGTGGCAACAGTTTTTGCCTCCCATGAGGGAGTTCAGTTCCACCCCACATGGCCCCATATCCACTTGTGTGAATGAAACTATTCACAACTAATGATGTACAATTATGGAGACTGCTCTGGGTTCTCTCTCTCACCTTCTCTCAAACAATAAAATAAATCTTAAAAAAAAACAACTCCTTGAGTAAAGGGTTGTAGTCTTATCTTTCTTTTAGTTCTTTTTTTTTTTAATATATTTTTTTATTTATTTCATTTTTGACAGAGAGAGAGAGAGAGAGAGAGAGATGCAGAGAGAGAGAGAGAGAGAGAGAGAGAGAGAGAGAACCAAACTGGGGGAACTCCCCAGTTCAGCATATGGGTCCGCACGGGCCAGGGCTGGGATTTGATCCCTAGTCCCCGGCACTGCAAAGTGAGCGCCTAACCCACTGAGCCATCCCGGCTTCCCCATCTTTTAGTTCTTATTTGCATGTAGGAGGTGACAAAATATATGAAAATATAGATCAGTAAATGACATAAAATCTTAAATTTTCTTTTAAACACATCCAATGAAAGAACAAAACATCAACAATAACAACAACAATAACAATGAAGCCAAATGAAAGATATCAGGAAATGAATAGAGAGTGAATCTATTTTAACTAGAGGCTTGGTTTGGAGCCAAAAAATATAGGCCTGGTTGCAAGCAGGCAGGAACTTACCTCTGAAGCACACCTGTTGAAAATTCTTGTAAAAAACTCCTCAGGTCTATAGAGCATATATAACATTCAGACAAACTACTTCTGCTCAGTTATACCAGTTGAGTAGCATAGGGAAGGCATTGATTGTTGAAGGTAGGTTGTCCTAATTTAAAATCTTTTGCTGTGTGATCCTAAACAAACTACTTAGCACCCCTGGGCTTAATAAAATTGACCTTAAAAATGAGAAAACCCAAAGAGCATAGCACAGAGCTTGGCCCCCTTAGATGTTTAAAAACATGTTAATTTTTTTCCCTCCACTAATCTTACATTTTTTACCCTTTATTAGATAAAAAGAAAAAGTCATGTGCAAGGCATTTTGGTGATCAAAAAGCAGAGACTACTTAATAACCTGTGATTTTATTGGAGTCTAAAAAACAGATTTTGCACCCAATTCTGGTCATTTTATTTTATCTTTTTGTCCCTTTCTTTTAGACTGCAAATGAATGTGTCATAATAGATGTGTGTGGGCCTAAAGAATTATTACCAACTGATTTTTTAAGAAATAAAACTTAAGAGAAACTTGCCTGTGTGATAACTACTTCTGGGTGAGTGTCTGGACACTTTGACAGCTTTGCAGTTTCCACTTTGCAGAATTGAGTTCAAGGCCTCTTGACCTGCTATCTCTCCTCTACTGGCCAGAGATTTAGCAAAGCGACCTAACTATTGGTAGGACTCTCTTCATTGAAGATTTCAAAATTTCCACATGGGTCCCTAGGAAAGAACTGGCTTGGCTTCTATAAGTTTCTACATCTTTCTGAATGTCTGATACAGTTGTTCTGAGGATAGCTCCATCACAGCTCCAAAATCCTGTTAAATTAATCAAAATCACTAGAACAGACTTCCTTCCAATGCTCTGGTCATGTTTAGCATATAACTTCAATATTTTCCTTTTGCTGACTACACTTAACTTCAATATTTCTTCCTAGCTTTCAAGCTCTTCCATGGAGGGGCTTCATTTGCCTCTTCAATCCTATCTTCCCCTGTTCCCATCACCTGCTCCTACAATCCATTAACATTCTAACTCCTTGTGGCTACATTTTCCTGAAATGCTCTCTAAGCTCCTTAATGTATCCTCCATTTTCTTTTTCAGGGTCAAGTTGCTCTCATATAGTCTGTTAAAGCTTTTCTGATTAATGCAGCCTGTGTAATTACAAATTTCTTACTTCCCTTTATTCCCCAATTCTATGATTGGAATTGGTTATGTTTTGCTTGAATAAATTAATCTCCTTTAAACCAAGATTTCCTTCCTCGTATCCCTCAACAGCCATGTCTCTCTGTATCCATTTTTTTTTTTTTTGATGCCTGCAAGGGATGTTATGAATAGGAGCAGGACATAATGAAAAGAATGGAGAGAATGATTTATTTATTTATTTTTAAATCCATTTTCTAAGATTGTAGGAAACTGACTTTCATGAGATTTGATGCAACTTACCTGGATATGAGCTGGTTTGCTTTAGGGAGCATGTAATTGCATGTGGTACCAAATAGGGGAAATGGATGAATAGTCTTTCTATCTCTGCATGAACTAAGAAAAAATTTGACATTGTAGCCACTAGGGCCCAGGTAGGTCACAGACACCACACTCTAACGGGGGAGAATTAATGTTTTAATGAATGGAGTAGTTAGGAAAATTTATTTTGGAAAAGTGAGGTGGGATAGATAGCCTAGGAAATTGACAATCTCCTCCAAGATACAACATGAGGCGCCTCGCTGGTTACACAAGTAACAATGCACTGTATCCAGAACTTGCAGCTGGAGAACAAGAACCAGTTTCATCTAGCAAGAGGACTTGACCTTTGGCTAATTTTAATGTCATTTTCATTGAAGTTACTACAATTCTGAAGGAACCAAACAAGAAAGAAACAGCAGGAAACTGAGGGTCCTACCCAGACAGAGGAGATGAATGAACCACATCAATGCGACATCGCCAATTCAATAATCATAAATTGAATAGATAGGAGCAACCAGGGGAATTGGGTCCTGTTTCCAGAATTATTAATATCTCAGTTATTTTCTGCTAGTTACTTTACTTCATTGAGCTTTGCTCTCGTTACCTAAAAAAGAACACATTTCTTTTTAATCTACACCAGTATTTGATAATTCTATCTTGTATTCTACTGTGTTCTACTGGTCCAGGATTCTGTTATAGGTAGTCAGCTTCTAGCACAATAACTGAATAAACTTAATAGACACTTTTAAGCCATTTTTAAAGGAAAACTCTTCTGAATAATTTGTTACAATTTGCTCCTATGATCATATTAATTCACTGTACTTATTTACATGAGTTAGTTAAAAAATGCCTCAGATGTAACTCATTATCACCTCCAGTCTAACCTGCTTCTCCCCCCTACATTCTCTTTGTTGGTGAAGGAAATGATGAAGCCTCATCCACACAAACAGAAACCTAAAAGCCACTATCAACTTTCTCTTTTACTTCATCACTTAGTAATAAAAAGAGTATTTTTCTCTCCGTTTCTACTATCCCTGGTCTTTATCAAATTCTTAAGGTAATTTATAAATGTTTTCATTCATTTATTAATTTATGTAATTGAATTTCAATGTATATGCCATTTCTTCCGGTGCCTTTTCACATTAATCAGAAGGTAGTCCCTAAAACATGCTAAGACTTCATTTTATTTTTATCCATTTTGTGCATCCCTGAAGCAATTGTATATACATCAGATTCTCTACCTGTACAAAAGGTCATTCATTTATAGACAGAATTGGTTGCCATTTACCAAGTAGAAGGTGGGAGAAGTGTGAGTCAGCTCTCACACACTTATCAAAATAACACATTCATTGTTTAACATTTTGCCCATTTACTTGTTTGCAAGAAGTCTTATAAGGGAGGAATTCTTTAGACCATTAACATGGCTTGTCATATAGTAGGAGTTCATGAAAATGTGTCAGCCTCTTAAGAGGGTGTATGCCTGAGGAAGGTCACAATTCAGGGAAGGAAAGGTGTACCGATGAAGAAGTGGATGACTCCAAAAGTATCACTTCCCCAATTTCACCATTTTGCCAAGAATCAGTACTAAACCATATCACGGCCCTGCTTCTGCTAGCTTTCTCTGACCTAGTATGTGTTCTAGAATGAAGCATACAATACTGTGTGCAAACGAGGCTCCATTTGTTTCTTAGATAAAACGGGTGTTTTCCCTCCATCTCCACGGCCACAGGACCCCTTTCACTCATCCCACTGCAGCCAAAGGGATCTTTTTTAAACCCAGATATGATCATTTCACGCCTTACTCTTGGAGCAAAGTCCCCAAGTCCCCAAGTGAGCCTGCAAGGCTTCCTGTGACCTTGTTTGTCCCCAATTCATTAGCTGCATCTCACCCTAAGCCCCCTCACTCATTACGCTTCAGTCACTCACTTCTCTCAGTTCCTCAAAGGCATCCTATTTCACAGGTCCTCGCATTTGCAACTTTTTCTACCTGTAACAGTCTCCTTTACCCATGAATATGGTGTATTTGCTCTTTTTTTTTAATTGTTAATTTTATTAGGGTTACATTGATTAGTAAAAATTATATAGGTTCCAGGTGTACAACTCTACAGTACCTTGTCTATGTGTTACAATATGTTATCAATTTCGATAACTTTTCTTCTGCTGGTCTAGTAATTTTGCTCTAATTCTCCCTACACAATTATGACTGTCATTTTTTCTAAAACACAACTTGAACCGTGTTACTTTTATTGAAGTCCCTTTAATAAGTCCCATTGCCATGTAAGATGAACATAATACAGGACACCCTACACAGCCTACTTTCAACCTGTCCTCACACCACACTTTCCTACACATCTCGTAATTCAGCTACCCTCTGTACTCACTATGAACTCTGCTAGGCACAGATTCGCTGATTCTCTCTGGAACATTAATTCTCTGCTTGCCAAACCTTTGTGCAGTTGTTGAGACCTTGATACAAACGTTCCTCTCTGAGGTCTTCTGTATTCCACCAAATAGTATATGCCTCCTCTTCCTTCTCCTGGGCGATCACATCTACTGCTTCCTCCTTTGTGTCACCCATCACACAATTTTCTAATCATCTGTTTAGAGGCTGGTTGTGCTTTCCCATAAGGCTTGGGTTTCTTACGGCAGCGCTTTATACAGCTGTACCTATCACAACACCTCGAATACAGGAAGTATGCAAGGAGTACATCTTGTATAAAGAAGTAAATAGATGATTAAGCAAGCAAAACCTATGTGGTAGCAATCCATATTTATTTTGCTATTTTTAACATTTTAACAAGTATTTCTAACATTTTTCCCTGGAAATCTACAAATGCTACTGGTCTCTGTCTCTAGTGTTGTTGTTGTTGTTATTTTTTGTTTGTTTTGCTTTTTTTTTTTACTTTTAGAAGAGTCATCTAGGGGTGGGGGCAGTTCCCACAAAAGATTATGGCTTTGGCTGTGCTGTGATCCCAGAAATGATGCTGTGTGTGGTTCTATCATTTTATCTTTCTTCTTCCTGAGTCTGAATGTTCTCTCACTTGAAGATCACAGTGAACCCACGGAAGAGTATGGCGTTAGCTCGGGCCTGTGCCTGATCATTTATTTCTGAAGGTGGGATATTGAGTGACACAATGTCCAGCTGGTGATATTTTCAGCACAGAAACCCATGAAACTACCAGGGAAGCATTAACAGGATAGAATGAATTGATTTATTTCTCTTCTGAATTGCTTGGCAGTGCCTCAATATTCAGGCATCAAATTTACTCAGTGAGCTACTTAGATTATTTCTCCTTTCCCCCGGCCAGTCTAAGGACTGCAGTAATGCTATTTTAAACTACACCCTTTTTCAGAGACACCACACATTTTAGAGAAGATTAAATTAATCTCCAGCTACTTTCCCTGGTGGCCTGAAGAGGCATGCCCCTGAGTCAGGACTTAAGGTTATTATTTTTTTTAATACTACCGTCCTTGGATCATTGACATAAACTTTCATATCAGGAGACTGATGCTGATAATATGAGGGGAAAAAAGAATAGTTTAAATGTAGGATAAGAATGACTTTAAATGTTGGAGGATTTGTTTAAAATCATTTGTCTTTTTCTATCCAATGATTTCTCTTTTGAGTCCTGTTGGAATGAAAATAGACCTTTGACCATTTTCTTCCTTCTGATCATTACTTTGAAGAAACCTGGAAAAGATGTGGAAGTAGAAATTAATACCCTGCAGCTTTTTGGAAAAAACCTAGGCCCATTGCACTTTGCTGGCCAACCTCATTCTAGATCAAAGCCAGACACCTTTTCCAGAAATAAACTCTGAAGTCATTCCATAGCCACCTGTGATGTCATTATCACATTGGTGCCTGATAGGTCAGCCTCAGAACTGGAATGGGTAACAGTTCAGACTGTGGCTTTGGTCTGAGGCCTATGTTCAGATTTCTGTTGTACTATGTGCAGCTTTATGTCTGGGAACCTCTGACCCTTAGTTCATCTGTAAAATATTACTTGTCACAGAGCTTTGCAGTGGGCAGCACATGAAAACTGTGGAAAAGCCTAGCAGATGCCTGGAGTCTGAAAGGTGCAGTGAAGACACTCTCTATTTCTTTCCCTGGGTGTTAAAGGTTGACCACTCATCTGGTACATTCTTCATTTTATTAAAGCTAGGAGGAAAGCTTCATCAAAGGCTCTGCCCCTTCATTGACCCCTGCCATCTCCTGGCCGACTAGAGGTTGCCAAGTGTCAACTATTCTGTTGGGTTTCCTCCTCTGCACACAGATGGTGGAGGCAGCATGCTAAACGGAACTAAAACATCACCCAGGCAGAGAGCTTTGTTCTGCTGAGAAAGCATCTTGCAGAACCTGGAGCAGTTGTAAAACACAGGAAAGATTCCTGGGTCACTAGCGCCCCCTAGGGAATGGCCAGGAGAACAATAAACAGTGAGTCTCAGGTGCATCTCGTAGTACAGCTCAGCTGTGGACATCAGCATCTCAACTAGGGTCTGGCTAAATTGGGAGGTGACTTCTTCCTGGCTTCTCTTTCCCTATTTTTTGCTGTGTAAACCCATGCATCATTGTTTCTACGACTGCGAAGGCTGGGAAGTTTGGTGGTGGAATTTGAGAATGGGAGTGAGAGAATTTCCCTTACACAAGTGTGAATTTAAGGAAGACATGTGCTTTTTCTTGATCAAAGTTACATTTATAGCAGCAGCGTAGTAGTGATTAAAATCACACTCTTTGGAGTTCAGCTTCCTGGGTTGATATTCTAACTGT
>PVKE010049073.1:0-11381 GCA_004027555.1 Craseonycteris thonglongyai | reverse complement strand
TGTGGTCCTGGGCTACAATGTGATAGTATTCTAGGTATCTGAACATGCAAAATGTTGGCAGGAGATCCAAGAATTGAGAGGTCAGCATAACCTTTCAACAGAGGCTCAAATCAGTATTTTAATAGATTGTACAGAAGCATCCAAGAGGGAGATAAACCTGTCAAACCTAAGCTGCTGCTATCTCAATTCCTTTTTTCTCTGTTTCCATGCTACCGATCACTTTGGTGCCTCTAAACAACTGGGGAAAATATATTTTTCCTTTGTATCTCAAAAGAGGAGGTCTGGGACCACTAACTCTTCCATCTTCATTTTCTTCATTTCATTTATGTATAACAGAGTCAGAGAGATCTGGGTTGGAATTTCAGCTATGTCAGTAGCACCTACTATCTGTGTGATCATGGGCAGATAACCTCTCTGTATCTCAGTTTTCTTATCTTCAATTTGAAGTTAATAATAGCACCTACTTGTCTGAGTTGTTGTGGATGAGATTATCCCTTTGTATCTATGAAACCGTCTTGACTACAAACAACAGAAATTAGCTCTGCTTGCACGTATACTTAAGCAAAAAAACAAAAAGAAAAAAGAAAAAGAAAAAGTAATCTACTAGAAGGGTATAAAGCCGGAGTGAGCAAACTTTTCCTGTAAAAGGCCAAGTAGTACATATTTTAGACTTTGTGGGCCATATTGTGTTGCAATTATTCAAATCAACCATTGGAGCATAAAAGCAACCAGACACTAAGTTAAACACTTTATTTGGGGGGAGGGGAAGACAGTGGGCCAGACTGTAGTTTGCCAATCTGTGATATAGAAATTTCCAGAATAGTAAAAGGGTAGAGGAGACTTTGAAGTGTGGCTAGCAGGGACAATCTGGTCAGGGTACCATAGCCACAGCCACTGCCTACCACTGTGGTTGAATTTTGTTTTGTCATCTCAGTTTCAGTTGTTTCACATTGAAAGTTGCAGGAAAAGTGTCCTATTGGTCTAGAATAGGTTTTAGGCCCACAATCTAGCTACCTAGGAACAGGTAATAGGAGTATCTGGTCTCCTTTGGCTTCCACAGTGAGAGATGGGGTCCTGCTCAACAACAAGGCTCATACAATGGAGGATTCTTTCCAACTAGAAAAGGCCTTTGGGTGCTGAATCATTCAAAAATGGCATATATTCATTATGCCTCATGAAGTGTTTGGCACAGTACCATGAACATCGAAAGCTCTTGGTGGTTTTATTAGTAGTGGACTGTTGGTGCAATACCTGCCCCATGCTGGGTGCTCACTATATACTAGTCTTTCTTCTGCTCTTCCTCTTCTCTTCTCCTTTGTGGACTTTCCCATAAGTCACTCCCACCTCTAAATCTTGAGAGATATCATGACACATGCTCAGGGTCAGAGATTCTGGGGACGACTTGTGTTTGAATCCTTAATCTGATACTGTCTAGCTGTGTGACCTTGAGGCATGCTGCTTTATTTCAGTTTCCCATGACGATAATAACAGCCATTACCTTGCAGAAGTTGTCATAAGAATTAACTGAATGGAGAAGCCGGGATGGCTCAGTGGGTTAAGTGGTCACTTTGCAGCCCTGGGGACTGAGGATCAAATCTTGACCCTGGCCTGTGTGGACCTTTATGTTGAACTGGGGAGTACCCCCAGTTCAGTTCTCACTGGGGCGAGCGAGACTCCGGCCCAGTTCCTGCCCTGTGCAGCCCCGCACCTACCTGCAGGATGAAATTATGTGGAAAAACCAATAATGTGCAACTATAGAGACTGTTCCAGGCCCTGCCTCCTCTCTCTGTCTCTGCATCTCTCTCTTTCTCGCTCTGTCTGTCAAAAACAATAGAAATACATATTAACAAAAAAAGAATTAACTGAATCAACTTATGTTAAGTGCTTAGGACAGTGCCTAGGACACAAATGTTTACTATTGTTATTGTGTCTCTTCTCATAGCTGCTCTATTCCCACTGTTTCTACTCATTCTGTGTCTCCTGTCCAATCATTCCCCCAAGCTTCATCCTGACATTTCTCACTGCCTTCAGACCATTTCTGCTGGGATGCTGGGTTGTCATCTGAACCAGTTTATAATTTCTGATTATCATTGCTCTTCCTCCACTATCCCAAACTTGAGGCCTGAGTTGTCATCTGACCATGTTTTCTTTCAAATGTCATTTGCATCTGTTCTCTTTATTTTATAGTCATTATATTTGCATTTTAGGGCTGAGGTTATGAAATAACCTACTAACTTGTCTTCCTACTTCTGACATCTGCCCTCTCCTATCCAACCCTAGATACAGTCCGTTTTGCACAATGAATGACCAGACTCAACTTACTAAGAGATTATAGTCTACAGGCCACTAAGATGCTCAAGGGCCTTCAGTTCCTTTCTCCACCCAGAGAAGGGGTTCTGAAACTGGGACCCAAGAATAAGCTTCAGAAGATTCACTGCCTGCCCCACCCTCCTTGAAATAACTATATGAAAAAGTTAAACATCTGTGTGTGCATTTCTGGGAAGAAGAGAGGATATGTAGCTTTCATCAGATTCTTAACGGGCTCTCTGATCCCAACATGTTTAACTGATGCTCTAAAGTAGTGGTATTGAGAATGGGGGCATGGGTACCCCAGGAAGAGCACAAGCTGATTATTTGGGGTATAAACAAGAAATATTAGAACTTTCAAAATTTTATCACATTGTTTTTTATAAATTTTTGTGTATTGTTTTATAATGTATTAGTGCATTAGTATAAGTATACAGTTTATAAATAAATAGACATATTGGACATGTACTAATGTATTTTTCTGATAGTCATGTATAATGGAAAAGCTTCTGAAGATACTGCTGTAAAGGATCAAATAAAAATTCCTCTGCTCTACACTTCCTAGTCTGAAGCTGTTTTCTTCCATCCTAATGTCTTTTATGTGAGCCTTCCACACACATTATAGGCCCATTGCCACCTCTGCCCCTTGTTTCATGCTCTTTTCTTTACAGACTATCTTCTTCTTTCTTCTCTCCATATTTTTTAATCCATATTTCAAGGCTCCAATAAAATTTCATTTCCATCAAGAAGCCTATCCTGATTAATCCATCTGCTACATTACTTCAAAACACTCTATTTGGAGCACTAGTTATGTCACTTACGCAGATGGTTCTTAAATGTATATGTTACAGATTTTATTGACTTCTCTCTAACAACCAGAAAGCAAGCTCATTAAAGGAAGATTATGGAAATGTTTTCCATACCCTCTATAAGACCAAGTAGAATACTAGACCTACTACTTAACAGAGGCTTACTGAATGAAGATAAAAGAATGAACTGTTTGGGATGCACTGGGATGTGGAGTCCTCTGGTGGTTTTACCAATGACAAGACACATGGAGCAGGGAATCTTTAGTACTTGCTGATGATCTAGAAACCAGGTGTCAAACGACAAAAAGCCTAAGCAAACAAACTCTTGTCTAGTCATGGCAGAAAACTTTATTCTTCCAGTCCATTTCCCCAGGGAACCTTTCTGTTGAGATACATTTGATAAATGTATTCATGAGTGATGATGTACTTAATGCCTGACCTTATCCCAGAAAGTGAATGGTTGAACTCAGAGATCTTCAATGGAATGATGAATGATAGCCAGTGTAGGTACTAACAGGGTTGGCTGGAGAGATCTGGGCTTGAGGTTTCCTCAGGTCTGTCACATCACACTCCAAAAATGAGGCATCAAGATTGTTCACCTCACAAAGAGGTCATGTGCCTGTTCAAGGTCAGAGCAGGCACTAGCCCTGTCCCCTGCATCCCCCTGCAGGGCTATTTGCCTTCTATACACTCTGCCTCCTCCCTTTCTGGAGCCTGCAGTGCACATGTAACATACAATCTGTCATTAAAATGCCTTCCATAGCACATGCTTTCCTGTGAGATGCACACATATTGCAGTGAGATGAAAGACACGGTGCTTGGCATACTTCAAAATCCTAATAACTCTAAATTGGAGGCTATCTTTACTGCAATGGGTTAACCTCCCTCAGGCTGTGAAACTGTGCAAATGAAACTCCAGGAACACAGAATCCTAGTCCCATCTCTGTTCAGCAGGAAGTCCGGAGGATCAGAGAGAAAGCCAGCTGGCCAAGCCAGGAAACCGTAAATTTCCAAACAATTTCCAATTAGCTTTAAAGTATCTACTCTCTACACAGCAATGAATTTTACTGTACGTTTTTTTGGGTGGTGGTAAAGGAACTCTGATGGCTCAAGGCAAAAAATAAGACTCCTAATAACTCACTGAGAAGGGATCAAATAAAAAAAAAAAAGACTCTTGGTGTTTAAAACTTGCCTCCACTACAAAGTGGCGGATGTGCATTGGACAAGCATCCTGAGATGAACTCTTTACCTGTCTCAATTACTCTTAGCTAAAGTCTATAAAATAATTAATTGCAGCCCCCTTGTCATCACTTACATGATCTAGAGAAGTTCACGGGCATTGATGAGAAGGCTGTCAACCTCTCTTTAAAGGGCTGTTCTTTTGTGTGCATGGGTTCCCCTTCCAGCCTGCTCAATCTCTGGAGGACAGAGGTCTTTGTCTCCAAAATCCCCCCTTTACAATACAGTCAGGGCTTAAGTGACTCCCTGGGCCTGTAGAACCAGTCACAGTGCTTCACGCTTCCTGCCCCGAGAGCTCAGAATTCATGACTGTGCAGATAAATGAATTAAACACTTGGCCAGAGATTAAGCCTGGTCCTTTGTACAACCTCTGAGGTCTGGGGAAGGATTTGACCTGTCAGGGTCTGTGTTCATTCTGCCTAGATGAGAGGCAGAGGAAATGGTCCTCGCTGTACAAATCCAGACTGCCCACAGAGTCTCCATAGTTGTACATTATTAGTTGTGACATGATTTCATTCCACACAGGTGGATGTGGGGCTGTATGGAATAAGAACCGAACTGGGCACCAGAGGGAAGAACCTTCACTGTTGAGCAATCCCTGTGGTTACCAGTTGTGCTGCAGTTCAGCATATGGGGTTGCATGGGCTGGGACCAGGAATTGAACCCTGGACCTCACAATTGTGAGGCAAGTGCTCAACCGCTGAGCTATCCCAGCATTCCCAAGATCATAACTGTTAATCAATACTACACATTCCAGCGGGTCCTATTGCGCTAGGATTGGTTGTTTCAGTTAATGGGCTGTTATTTCTTTCTTTCAATCAGGTGGCATTGGACACAGGTGTTTAGAAAACATGCAAGTTCAACTTATGGGAAAACATACTAATTATCTGTGTGGTTGTGGTCATCCCACAAACCAATAGATTGACCCTGTATAATAGCCAGGCCTACTCAGCTTCAATTGTTTAGGCAAGTAGATATCATTTCCAGTAAACTCAAGAATGATGATTATCCTGCTCCAAACATCCAAGGTACAATTACCACCTAGTGGGCTGGAGGCAGTGTCTTGCTGAGTCTGTCTGAGTCACAAGTTTTTGCCACCAACTGGCTTTGTAACGTTGTATAACTTCCTTTATTTCAGCTTCAGTCTTTAAATTACACCTCCTCATAAAATTAAAGGGATTAGATTGCATGCTCTTTAGGACTCCTTTCAGTTCTACAGTTGTATATATTTTACTGTGTTTTTGTTACTTACAAATTGATCATGTCCATATGGCAAAAACTGGAGAGGAAAGTAAGTTTCATCTTAAATGTTGTCAGTTCATTGCCTTAATTGTTTAATACTAGCTGTCTAGAACACTGTATTGATAAGAATTCTGAGGTTAGGTCCAAGCTCAGCAGCAAACAATGCCAAACACAAAGTAATATGTGGGGAATGATGGCTTTTATGCCATGGATTTACCATGACAGACACCAGTTGGGCAACTGAATTATACTAGTTAGAAGCCTACATTGCAAACCAATGAACTGGAATTCAGTGTTTTTCAAATACTCCCAAAATTTATCTCGAATGCTATACACTAAGGACTATGATGGAAAGTCTTGGCTAACAACTGTCTATTATTATTTAGTTATATTATTACTAGTAGTAATAACTAATAATAATATTTAATGTTATTAGCCGTATAAAGACAAGCATTGCAAATTTGGAAGCAGGAAAGACAAATCCAGGAACAGTCATAGCTAATTTTCAACTCAATGAGTTGTATAATAAAGACCTGCCACTCTTTTTAATTCAGACAGATTAATAACCTTCTGCAGTCAATGTTATGAGATATAGGTCAATAAGCTATTAAATGGCAAGGAAACATTTTGCAAATTAAGTAAACAAATGTTTTTGTATGAAAAATGTTTAATTACTGTGGAATGATGGAAGCTGATTTTGTACAACCTGCTGTCTTAGAATGTCCTACAGTGATGCTGTTTTCCCAACCTACCACAGTGCAGCTAAAAGCATATGAACATTTCATGTTGAAAAAAAAGAGGAAATTAGTTCAGTGGCTTGCCACCCCTTCTACTTTTTTGTGGAACTAATAAGAATTCAGAAGATATGCATTTTGAATTCAGAAGAAATATTTGATTGCATCTCACCTTCTACATCAGAGAAAGGGCATCCTTACTGAGCAGTTTTTCTCAACCAATCCTTGAATCTTCCTCAAATTTTGTAAGGAGGTAGCCAATACCATAGTTTATCTCCTAGCATTGAGCTACCATATAGGGTATTATCATATAGCTCCCATATAGAGTATTATATTTAAATTAATAAAATTTAAAATTAAGTTCCTCTGCCACATTAGCCATATTTCAAGTGCTCATAGATACATTTGGCTAGAGGCCACCTTATTGGACACCATAGATATAGAACATTTTCATCATTGTAGAAATTTCTATTGGGTGGTACTGCTCCAGTGATATTAAATAGCACACCCAGATTGGGTAGGGGTTTCAAAATGGCTTAGAGATAGCTTCCTGAAGATCTAGAGCTGGAAGAACTTAACAAAATTCAAATTCAGGGAAAGCTGGTATGGCTTAGTGGGTTAAGCGCCTGCTTTGCAGACCCAGGGACCGAAGATCGAATCTAGGCCCCGGCCCGTGTGGACCCATATGCTGAACTGGGGCATGCTTCCCATGTGGGAGGCCCCCAGTTCTCGCCCACTGGTTCAGCCCCTGGCTTGGGGGGGTGCCTCCCATTTGGGAGGCCCCCAGCCCACTTCCCACACTGTGAGGCCCCTGCCTACTTGTGTGGAACCAAACCATGACAAAAACTCATGACGTGCAACTATGGAGACTGCTCTGGGCCTTCCCCCTTCTCTCTGTCTCTCTCTGTCTCTGTCAAAAAGAATAAAATAAATCTCTAAAAAAATTCAAATTCATATTTGTTATTTTATAGTTGAGGAAACTGAGGCCTCGAGAAGGTCACACCACTACTCTGTAAGAGTTGGGACTACAATCCAGGTTTCCTGATTCTGAGACCCCTGCTCATTCCATGATCCTGGTAATATAATGAGAATATTATCTTAGTTACTCTACTAGTTCAGAGTCAGCTCCCACCAATAGCAGTAGCTCTAGTCCAGTAGCCAGATGTTCCCATCATCTCCCTCCTAACATTTATATTTTAGAGAGAAAACATCAGGAAAACATTAAATGAGGTTGGGGGTGGGAGAGGATTATGCAATTATGCAAGTAAATACCTAGCTCCAGAATTAAGAGTAAATATTTCAAATATTAGATAAATATTTAACCAAACTCATACATCTGGGCCACAAAGAAGAGGGGTTTTTCTTGGTATTTACAATTAAAATGGATAAATCCCCTGACACATGTTAATACTAACCTTTCTTGAGTGTAAACATACCCTAGGATACTCAGAGCTAAGTGTAAATGTATAGGAACAGATTATTCACAGGATAGCCAGCTTTTGGAAAAAACACAATGGTCTATTCTCAGAGCACATGGATGAGGACCTTGCATCAGCAAGGAGTTTGTTGGGTCCTGTTTTCCATAAGTGGGGGGAAAGGAAACAGTCTTGTTTACAAGGATGAGTAGGCTGTCCTTCAGAGGTTTGGCTGCTGGGACTCGTTTGGATGGTTCCAAGGCTGTATCCAAAATCTTCCACAGTGGTTCTAAGATGCTACATTTTCATTGTTGCCCTTCTCTTGCCTATCCTGAACCAGATGCTGGGGCTACAGAGATGGCTAGGTCCCAGTCCATTACTTCTCAAAGGACTTACATGGCTTTTCAAAACAGGTTACCTCTGCAAAGAAATTCAGAAATGGGAAATGCAAAGAAAAGCCAACTTGTATTAAAGAGGAATTAGTCTTCTAAGTCTCAGGCTCTATGTGTGAGGTCCTGTTTACCTTTGTCTTTTGGTGACATTCCTCCATCAAGACAGTCATGGCTCTTCCTGAGATTATTGGCCATATCATGTACTTAATGTGTAAGTTCTGTTATGTTTAAAAACAAAGATCCCAAGAAGAAATGTTTAAATTAAATACATATATTACTAATAACGGAAATTCAAGCTCAAATGAGGAAATAGATGTAATTTTTATTGTAGAAAACCATTTTGAGGATGAAGGGGGATCCTACTGTACTTTACAAATCTCATCATCTCTGTTGTGACCATCCCTGCAAGGCTGACTCTGTGGTTGTCTGGCTATGTTCCACAACTAATGTGAGACACCAAAATGTAAAGGCAAGGCTTCTAGACAAAGCAATCATATGTCTATTGGTTGCTTCAAAAGGGACAAGCAGGGTGATGGGGTTCAGGACACATTACTCAAAGATATGGTACCTTGGCATATTGAATATTTTATGCTGAAGGAGTTTGAGAAAACAGCAGAAATGAGAAGGTCACTCTGACCTTGGCCCCATCCTTCTCCCCTGAAACAGGTCATAAAATCCTCCTGTAAGAAGTGCCCTTCCTGTACTTAGAGAAAAGGAGTATCCTTGTCTCTGAAGATAAAGTGATACTGAGAAGAATCTGAAGAAACAAGCCTCACTACATTCCCCCCAATTTACTAGACTAACCTCATATTCTTTAACCTATCGTATTCCTCTAAGACTACTCACTCCTCATCAAACCTGGCATAAAAATACACAAGATTTACTATTTCTTCAGGTCTTCACTTCCCTATGAAGGCTTCCTTGTCAAGTAAAATTATATTACATTGACAAGAGGCAATCATGGATAGGTATTTAAGTTATCTATTTGCGCTTCCTACATTATAGTGAGGGCCTTACGGACCTTGACCTTCACATACAACCTTGTCTTTACAAAGACTGTCTCTTTAAAGCATCACTTGCCTTACTTTTCATTTGATTATCTAAAACAAATTTAAATAAACCATCATCAAAAACCTTTCTTTAGGGGAAGCTGGAATGGCTCAGTGGGTTAAGCGCTCACTTTGCAGCCCTGGAGATCAGGGATCGAATCCCAGCTCCGACCCAGGCGGACCCATATGCTGAACTGGGGTGTGCCCCCAATTCAGTTCTTGCTGGGGCCTATGTGGGAGGCTCCCGGCCCAGTTCCTGCCCTGTGCAGCCCCGTGCCCACCTTTGGAGTGAAACTATATGGAAAACTAATGCTGCCAACTATGGAGACTGCTCTGGGCCCTCCCCCTTCTCTCTGTCTCTCTCTGTCTGTCTCTCTCTCTGTCAAAAACCAATAAAATAAATCTTTAAAACAAAACAAAACAAAACAAAACAAAAAAACCTTTCTTTATAGAGGTAAAGCACACTTGTCCAACCCACAGCCCACAGGCCAGGCCTGGGATGGCTTTGAATGCGGCCCAACACAAATTCATAAACTTTTTTAAAAACATTATGAGATTTTTTTTTTTTTTTGCAATTTTTTTAGGTCATCAGCTATTGTTAGTGTTAGTGTATTTTATCAGTGGCCCAAGACAATTCTTCTTCCAATGTGTCCCAGGAAAGCCAAAATAGTGTACACACTTGTGGTAGAAGATATCGGAATCTACATTTTATAAACACTCTGACATATTCAGTAGCTATGTGCTTAAAAATCTGAGTGACTTACTGCAGCCAATGTTTACCTATTCCAGGAAGACCTATATGAACTGCACAACTATCATAAATGATAGATTCTAGTGGGTAAACAAGGTTTAGGAAACAGAAGCAGTTCTATCACCTAACATCAAGCCAAAGAGCCAGACAAAGCCAGGGACTAAAATCCACAGGAAAAGAGGAATGAAATCTGATGAATAGTTCTCGAATGAGATTCCTGAATAGCACTTCTTAGAGCACTGATTCTCAGTGTTAGCTGCACATCCAGGTTCCACTCTGGGGAGTCTGATTGAATTGTTCTGGAGTTGAACCCAGGCACTGGTGTTTTTAAAAAGTTTAGCAGGAAAGAGTGATGTGAAGTTAGAGTTGAAAAACATTGTTCTAGAACACATGGTTCTGCTCAAAGTTCTCATTCATCTGAGTCATTAAGAATAGGGTAGGTCAGTGGTTCTGATGAGGTTTAAAACACACATACACATTCATATTTCCAAATTGGAAGTTGTATGAGTTGGTCCCAGGAATCCCCAATTTGACAAACTCCTCAGCTTATTCTTATATAGCTAGTCCAGCAGATCTTTGGAGGAAGTGCATTTGAGAACTATTGAGTTAAGTCATCTGTATATATGTGATGGTGCAGAGCAGTGGCTCTCAACCCTGGATGTGCAGATGTCTGAAGGTCACCTCCAGAGAATCTAATTTAATTAGTCTGGGAAAAACTGCAGGTATCAGTATTTTTTAAAAAGCTCTCAGTAATTTATGTTCAATCAGATTAAGGAACTATGAGCTTTGAACAAGAGTGGCAAAAAAAAAAAAAAAGTAGCCAATTTGCCAGTTCTCTGTATTTTTATGTCTATGACAGACACCATTAATCAAGTCTGGCACTCATCTCAGTAGTGCCCATATGTGGCTTCAAAATTCTTCTCACTATATTGTTTTAGGCAGCCACTTTCATGCATGGAGTGGGCATGCAACTACTGTTTGCCATCTGTATCTTAGTTCCTGCCTGACAGAAATCTAATAATCTCTGGAGAGCCCTTCCTGGTTTTTGTTTTTAGGTATAGTACTTAAGTGTTCACATTGTTGTCTACTAGACACTCTTTTGAAGGAGGAGAAGGTGGAAGCCAGAGGTAAGTGCAATAGAGAGGTCCATGATCTAGCTACTTTCACTACCCAATGAAGGACTTTCAATTTCACCTTCTGCTGCAAGTAGAAAGCCTTATTCATATGCAAAGTAATTTATTTATTCATTTTGGGTTAATGGAGGGGGTCTGTATGACTTTGTAATATTAAATGTATAGGAAAGGCCAAGCATAAAGGGAGTTCACTCAATATTTATCTCAAGTCAAAAGAGAATTCTTATATATTTTTATTTTTTAATTTTTGACAGAGAGAGAGAGAGAGATACAGAGACAGAGACAGAGAGAGAACTGAACTGGGGGAGCT
>PVKE010049072.1:0-11381 GCA_004027555.1 Craseonycteris thonglongyai | reverse complement strand
CATTAAAGGACATGAAGAGCGAGACCATAAAATCTAGCTGGAAGAAATTATGGCCGAACATGGTGCACGACTATCCAGGCTTCACTCCTGAAGAAGTTCATCACTCAGTGGTGGAGAAGGCGGTGAGGCTGGCTCACATAAGGAATGAAGGATTTGTCGACATGACGGAAGAAGACATCAGCGCCCTTATCGATTGCCACTCGGACCCACTGACCAATGAAGACCTCCTTGAGATGACAAAGTCTGCAAGTGAGGAAGAAAACGAAGAGGAAGATGAAGAAGAAACTGAAAAGTGTGGCCTTACCCTGGAGAATCTGCAACAATTGTGCAACATGGCAAGAGCGATGCAACAATTTGCACAAGACATTGATGACGATATGGTTCGAGCTGTCGACTTCAGCAATCGCGTTGACGGGGTTATGTCCTTGTACAGGGGAATTTTGAAGGAAAAGAAAAAACAAAGACAACAACTACCCATCACCATGTTTCTCTCCAAGGTAAAGCCCCCGGCTCTACCATCAGCGCCTCCAGCAGAAGAGTTTCCGAGTGAACCTAAAGCTTCTACAAGTCAAGTGAGAGCCTCTCCTCCGCCACCAACACAAGACTCTTCGCCTGTCTCAGAAAGCAATGTTGATTAATGTTTATTACTGTATAAGGTTTTGTAATGAACCTTATTTATTAGCACTGACACGTTTAAGTAAATACGTATACTGTTGTAATTTTTGTCTTAAATGAGTAAAGTGTGAATACTGTTTACATATTTAAAACATTCTTGTACCCGCATACACGAAAATTCCTAGGGGCAAATCCTACTTCGCGGTTTTTCAGCTCTCGCGGAAGGTTCTGGTCCCCATTAACCGCGAAAAACAAGGGATCATTGTAGCATGATCCTCCTCTGTTCCCCACACCCTCCTCCTCAAGCTCCTGCCATTGTTCTCCCTTCGTGGAAGAAGCCTTGTGACCTTCCTGCTGTTTCCTCCTCCCCTCCCATTCTCACCACCTCCCACCTCTGCAGTCCCCAGTGACTTCCACAGGCAGAACCAGTGTATTTGCTGGCTCTCTGGAATCTCGGCAGAAGTGGTAGATGCTTCCTTCCTACTTCAAGGACCACCTTCTCAGGAACATTCAGTTCTCCTGGGTTTCTTCCTACCTCCGTTGGCAGCTTTAACCAGACTGCAGTTAAATGGTGGAGTGGCCCAGGGTTTCACTCTGGGTTCTCCTCTCCTGCTCCTTCTGTCAGGGACAGCATGGCTTTGGGTGTTATCTCCATGCTGCTCACTCACGATTTACACCTTCATCTGGGACACTCCACTGAAGTGAGTGTGCAGTGGCCCCTGCCTGCGTCCCTCTCCCATCTCCTCACTTACTGGGAACCATCTGTAAATTTGCTTTGCTTTCCTTTTATTTTTTTAATTAAAAATAAGTTCTATGGGGATGCCAGGATAGCTCAGCAGGTTGAGTGCTTGTCTTGCAACCATGGAGTTTGGGGCTTGAATCCCGGCCCCGGCCTGTGCAAACCCATATGCTGAACTGTGGCACAACTGGTAATTGACAGGATGGTGGCAAAGGTTCTCACCTCCCATGCTGGAGGCCCCCAGTTCAGTTCCCACCCTGTGTGGCTGCACATCCACCTAACAAAGACATTCTGCTGCATGATTCTCTTGGGCCAAACACACAAAATGAGACTCAGAGGAAGCAGTGTCAGGACCCTGCGGCCCCTCTGGGTGGCCCAGCGTTTCCCTCCCTACTGGATCCTGAGTTTTCAGGTCATGAGGTCACTGCTTCTTGCATTTTCTTGATTGCTTTAACCATCTAAACATGCCTCTCCAAAACATCACTTTCTTCCTACAATTAAACATATACCTATAATTATATGCATAAGGGGAACCCATTCTAACTGCTGGTTTTTAGCGCAGTCTTTTTATCTTTTCCTCTTTTGCTTACCCCTGCCTCTCCTCTCACCATCACTCTCTGGAACCCATAGTTACAAGATGTATGTTCCCTATATTTATCCTTGCTTATCTAATCATAAAGAGATGTATACAATTACAGGGTAATTTGTCTTGGTTGTACATTTAGGTCATTTTGTACATGCTGTACTGCATCTTATTTTTCTCACTCATCCCAACTGTGGCAAGTCCTCTAAATCAAGTGATATTATTTTGATTCTTTCATTTTTCCTTCCCTTCCCCCCCCCTTTTTTTTTTTTAAGATTTATTGTTTGAGAGAAGGTGAGAGAGAGAAGAGGGGTAGGCCCAGAGCATTCTCCATAGTTGTACATCATTAGTTGTGACTTGGTTTCATTCCACACAGATGGACATGGGGCTGCGTGGAGCTGGAAACAAGTTGGAGGCCTCCTACATGGGAGGTGAGAATCTTTGCTGCTATCCCAGCAGTTACCAGTTTTGCTGCAGTTCAGCATACGGGTTTGCACAGGCTGGGGCCAGGGCTGGCACCGGGATTCAATCCCAAGACATCGTGGTTGCAAGGCAAGTGCTCACTCTGCTGAGCTATGCCAGCATCCCCCAATTCCTTCTCTTTCGATGATAATATAAAATCTGTCTGTCCACACACTTGTTGATACCTCTCCCACAAAAGGTGGGGTCTAATTTCCCTCTCCTTTGATCTAACCCAGCTTTAGTGACTGCTCCTAATGAATAGACTGAGGCAGAAATGACACTGTGACTTCTGACACTTGGTTGGAATGATGATACAGCTTCCACCTGGCATCCTCCTGGGACAATCACCCTTGGGACCTTGACGCCACGGTATGAGGAAGACAAGGGTGCAAGGAGCCGCCACATGTGGGTGTTCCGGCCCCAGCTAAAGTCTCAGCAGACAGCCAGCGTTCAATGCCAGACTTTAGTAAGGAGCCCTCAGGTGATTCCAGCCCAACTTTCAAGCTGCTCAGACCCATGCAGCAGGGAAGAGTAGTCTCCACTGACTCCTGCCCAAATGGCAGATCAGTGAGCAAAATAAATATTAGTTGTAAGCCACTAAATGTGGGTGACTTGTTACACAGCAAAGTAACTGGAGCAGTATGGAAGTACCAAAATGTCTCCAACCATGCCCTTGTGGCTGGGCCATCACTTTGCAATTTTTTTTCCCACTACTCATGATGTAGCAGTAAATTCCCTGACCACAGGGCTCACATCTCAGTGCTTTGATTTTTATAAGTGAGAATACCAAGATTAGGATTATAGGGTCCAAAAGTATATACCTTTTTATTTTACTGGGGTTTGCCTGATTACTTTTCAAAAAGGCTGTAACTGATCTCACTTTTGTCAACAATGTTTAGACAAATCTTTTTCCTTACATCCCTGAAAGCAACAGTTGGTGCTGTTTTTTTGTTTGTTTTTTGGGTTGTTTTTAAGATTTATTTTACTGTTTTTGACAGAGAGAGACAGAGAGAAGGGGGAGGGCCCAGAGCAGTCTCTATAGTTGAACTTCATCAGTTTTTGACATGGTTTTGTTCTACCCAGGTGGGCGGGGGGCACGCAGGCCAAGAACTGAACTAGGTAGGGGCCTCCTGCATGGGAAGCTCACTGCAAGTCAGCACACTGGTCCTCACAGGCTAGGGCCAGGATTTGATCCTCAGTTCCCAGGGCTGCAAAGTGAGCACTTAACCTGCTGAACCATCCCGGCTTCCCCTTGTTTGTTTGTTTTTAACTTTTGTTAGTCTACTAAATTTAAAGTGACTTATTGTTACTCTTTTAAAAAAATAATTTCTTTTTTTAGAGCAGTTTTAGGTTCACAGCAAAATTGAGCAGAAAGTACAGAGTTCCCATATACCCCCTCCCCCCATCCCACAGGTGTGCTGTTTTTGTTTCTATCAATGAACTAATATTGACACATCATAACCCAAAGTCCATAGTTTACATAGAGTTAATTCTTTGTGTTGTACATTCCATTGGTTTTGACAAATACTCGAATCTAATAACATATCCACCATTATAGTATCATATAATTGTTTTACTGCCCTAAAAAATTCCCCTGTGCTCCCTATCCATCACTCCCTCCCATCACATGCCTGGCAACCACTCATCCATCATTTTACTCTCTCCACAGCTTTGCCATCATTACATTTTTCATTTAGATTTGCATTTCTTGCTTTCTGGTGAGTCTGAACATCTTTTTACATCTGAGGTTCTGTTAATTGCCTCCCAATACCTTTTTCTCCTTCATCTTTGCTAACAAATCCAGATTTTGAGCAGAGTGGCAAGTGGCAAGTCCATTCTCAAGTGATGGAGCAATGTTGACCCTATATCCTAATCTCTCAGCCTCCTTGCACTTAGAGGTGGCCACAACTGACCCAGTTTTACTCAATGTGAAATAAATGGAAGTCTGCTGGGAGTTCTGGGAAGGTGTTTGCTTACCTGATAAAGGGGATAGAAGGTGCCAATCTTCCTCCTGCATTGAATACTAATGTGATGTCTGGAGATACTGCAGCTAACTTGCAATTCTGGGGCCACAAGCATCAAGACAAAAGCCAAGATGCTAGGGATAGTGGTGGAAGGTCCAAAAAGCCTGGGATATATACAACAGAAATGAATGATTGTGTCCACCAAAGACATGTAAAGAAACATCCATGGAAAATATATTCATAGTAACCAAAATCTGGAATCAATCTAGATGCTTATCAACAGAATGGATCGATAATTTGTGGTATAGTCATATAATGGAATACTATACGATGCACTATCATGGAAGAATCTCACAGACATAATGTTGAATAAAAAATCCAGACAGAAAAAACTACATATATATTGTATGGTCCAATTTATGTGAAATTTAAAATGGGTAAAATTTATATATGGTAATAGAAGTCAGAATAATGGTTATCTCTATAGGAAAGGTAGTAGCTGGAAGAGCACATGGTGACCTTCAGAGTGGGAGTGGTTAACCTTGGGTGAGGTAGCTAGCTGCCTTCTGCTGAGAACCATTCCAGAAAAAGAGGGGTGCGATCTGGACCACATACCGCACTATAATTTATTACGTCTTTCCGCTTGCTTATTTTTTAATAATATTCTGTAGACTTCATGTGCTTGATAATAAAATTTTACATTTCTCACCTACTACAGTTTCTATAATTTTTAAATAAATTTAATTCTAAATATTTTATTATTTTATTAAGTGAATATTTTTCTGTTTTATTTTTTCTAGGGGATTTTGTAGTAAATGCTATTATTTCTAAGATATTTTCTTGTATTTATCACTTTAACATTTTCTCTTATTTAATTGTAGTAGTTTTCCAGGAAGCCCTTTGGATTTTCTAGATTTACAATCATGGTATTGACTAAAAAGGTAGTGCAATCTCTTTATATTTATGTTATAAATATAAAAATATTTATAACATTCCCTTTTCATATCTTATTACGTTTGCTAGAACTCTAGAGACAATGTGTAATGATAATAGTGTCAATACCAATCCTATGTAGTTCCTGATTTAAAAAAAAAATAGGGAAGCTGGGATGGTTCAGTGGGTTAAGCGCTCACTTTACAGCGCAGGGGACCGAGGATCGAATCCCGGCCCCGGTCCGTGCGGACCCATATGCTGAACTGGGGAGTTCCCCCAGTTCAGTTCTCTCTCTGTCTCTGTATCTTTCTCTCTCTCTCTCTCTCTCTCTCTCTCTCTCTCTCTCTCACTCTCTGTCAAAACCAATAAAAAATAAATAAACAAAATGTTATCTTCATTAAACAAACAAACAAATAGTTCAGCATGTGGATTTTCACAGGCCAGGGGTGGGATTTGATCCCTGGACCTCGAGGTTGCAAGGTAACCACTCAACCTGTTGAGCTATCCTGGAATCCCCCAAGTTATTTATTCTTTTATTGATTGTTTTATCCATCCTTCACCCCCCACCCCACCTCACACTCCTCACTGGAGGGCATGGGCTCCAAAATCATTCAAATTCTTGCCATGTTCCCAGTGTCTAGGCCAGGTCAGCCCTTGATAAGCACTTATGGAATAAATGGAATTGTGGATTAATGCCAGGTCTGCCCCAGGGAGACCCTGCCTGGTCCAGCCTCCACCCCATACATAGGAGCACTGGAATGGGAGATTGGGTGGGCAGAGGAAGTAGGGTAGTGCCTGTCTGTGAGGGCCCGAATGACTTGTGCCTGTTAGGCTTTTATTCTGTTTACAGCACCTACTGCAGGTCCTGAAGCCACAGGCAGGGAACAGGACCAGAAGCAGGAGCTGGGTTGGGCCTCCTACCATGCTGGGTGGAGGGCCGTTTGGGCCTGACCCAGGGCTAGCCTTGATCTGGGACACTCTCACCCTGCCCCAGCCTCCTGCTGCCCCATTTTAATTTTTTCCCATAGCACTTATCACTTAACACCACATAGCATTCATCTTATTTAGTCATTCAACAGGTATTTCTGGAACTTACTTGGAGTTTGAGGTACTCAGGATACATCCATGAACAATACAAAGAGATTTCCATCTTACAGAACTCTTGTTCTAGTAAAGGAAGCCAGGCAATGCTGTATAAGGATAATAAATATCTACATAAATAAGTGTGTGAGAAGGTGGTAACAGCTATGAAAAAAAGTAGAGCAGGGTAAGGGGATCTGGGTGATACTGAGTGCTGGGGGCCAGGAGGTGCAGATTGCAGTCTGAAATGAAACGCTCTGAAGGCGTTGGGGTACAGTCTTATGGGAATGTGGAAAGTGAATTCTGGGTACGGAGAACAACTGAAGCCCAATCCCTGAGCCAGGAGAGTGCATGGGGTATGATATGTAGGTAACTTTGGGAGGGTGAGCAATGGAGCTGGAGGCGAACAGTGGAGATGTAGTCAGAGAGATAATGAGGAATCATGGGGCCCCTGCCAGCTCCGGCTTTTCTTTGGGGAGGTGCTATTGCAGAGTTCTGAGCAGGGCATGAGGGGTTCTGACATGCATTCACAGGCTAATGTGTGGAGAACAGACGGAAGATAAAGAAAGGCAGAAGCGGGAGACAGGGAAATGGCTGTGACATTGTATTGGGGATGGGGGCATAGGCTGTGTGGAAGCCATGGACCTGGTCTCATTCTGGGCAGATGACACAAAGGAAGCAACAGAACTTCCTGGTACGTTGAATGTAAATAAGTCAAGAGGAACTCTGAGCGGCTTAGCCTGAGCAATAGGAAGGACTAAGCTGTTATTGAGCTGAGAAGTGAGGTCAAGTCGGTTTGGGGGATGAACCAGAGCTAGGGTGGCACAAGTTGAGTTTGAGATGCCAAGTGGTGGTCAAAGTACAGATGCCTAGTCCACAGCTAGACACCGAGTCTGGCACTCAGAAAGGTCTAGACTGGGTATACACCTTTGAGAATGATGGACAGGAATGTGGAATTTGAAGCCACAAACCTGGAGATTATGAGGGAAATAGTGTAGACACAGAGCAGAGAGGCAAAGAGGAGGAACTAGTGAGGTCAGAGGAAACCAGGAGGGCATGGAACCCTGGAAACCACAAGGGGAATGTGCTTCCAAGAGAGGAGAGATCAGCTGGTCACAGGAAGGCTTTCCTCTCCACCGCCTTAAGTACAGGCTTTTTTTTTTTTAACTGTGTTTGTTCACTGATGTCTTTCCAGCACAGAGAATGCATGCTCAATAACATGCTTGTTGAGTGAATGAGTATGTGCTTGAGTTCCCACATCTGGAAACCCCCAGAACATTGGCCTCCTTTACAGAAAGAGCAGAGATCAGGTAGCACCTGCTTCCTCCCTTGCCCTTCCCAGGTACACTGACATTCACTCAAGTGGGAGCCCCCCTGGCCAACACGGGGCCCAGAACGAATGAGCCTCAGACAAGCTCTGCAGTGTGGAGTGTGGTGGGACCAGGGTTGGCACTGGATCATCCGCCAGTCACAGAAAACTGTACAGCCATTCCTCCCTTTGTCCACTCCTCAATATTTAGTCATTTGTACATCCATTTGAAATCCAGTCATTTGTCCACCTGTGCATATATACACTCCTTTACCCACAGTGTACAGCCACTTTTCAGTCCATCTTTCCATTCATCTGAGAACTGAAGAATTTTAAAATAACAGAGAAAAGGGGCCACCTGAAGACTCCCACACAGGTGACAGATTAACTACACCCTATAAATCTCTGACTGGCCTCCTGGAGACCCTCGCAAACACAAAAGTAACAGGATTTATCAGGAAACCTCTAATAGGATTAATACCCCTAACAAGATTTATCCAGAAACTCCAACAGTCCCACCGAGATTACTCCTCCCCCACCTTGTAGGACCCTAGACAAAGGAATCACGTGGACACTGGAAAAGATATATAGGCTAAAAGAAATTTAACTTCTGGGGAGCGCACGTTTAGATGCTGCTAGCCCCGCGTGCTCCGCAGGTTAATGAAATCTCCTTTCTCTAAAGAGTTGTCTGAGCATCTGATATCCTCTGTCCCTTCCTGAAACACATCCACATCCAATTCTCTGTCCATCCATCCGCTAGGGTGATTAATTTCCCAGTTGGCTGCAAACTATCTCAGTGTCAAGCACTGAAAGTCTCACATCCTGGGAAAACCCTCACACTGGGGGAAAGTGGTATGGTTGGTTGACCCATCCTTCCCCCAGGGATCCCGCATTACAGCCACCTCTGTTCACCCACCCACTCATCTGACCTTGGCCACTCTAGGGGAGGGGGGCGCGGCAGTCAAGGTCCCGCCCACTTTCTAGCCCCGCCCCTCCCGGAAGCTGCCGCAGAGAATCCCAGCGCCCTAGCAACAGCGCTTTTCAGACTGCCCAATCCACGAGCGGGCTCCCTGTATGAGCCAATAGTGAGGGTCGCTGGAAGCGAGGCGCGGGGGGCGGGGCTCGGCACGGGCTGCCGCCATCTTGATGGGAGAGAAACAATAGGACGGAAGCATAACAGGACCGGGCTGAGACTGCAGGTAACGCCCGACTTGCGGTGCCTGTGGCTCCGCCGTCTCGGGAGATTTAAGGGTTAGTTGTTCCGGGCCTTTGTGGGGCGTGGTCTGTGGTTATTAAGAGTATCCCCAGGCCTTTTGGGGAGAGGCTACAGCTATTGTGTCGGGGAGGGGAGGTCTCCCAGGATCTTTGTGGGCCCTAATTTCCCCGGGTCATTAGAAAGACATTTCTTCAGGTTATTGGGAGAGAAGATCTGCCCTGGTTTTAAAGGGGGCAAAGTCTTCCCATGTCATTGACGGGGTGGGGTGGGGGGGTCCTCCTGGATATTTGCGGGGGGGATGCAGGATTTCTCCCTGTCATTGAAGAAGTCTCTTCAGGTCTTTGAGGTGGAGAGATTCTCTGGGTCATTGTCTCCCCAGTACATTGATGTCCACGATCTCCCAGATTATGGAGGGGGTTCTCCTTGAGTGTTTGGATGGAGGAGTCAGCCCAACACCTCAGGTACTGTTACCTGGGGCTGGCAGACATGCAGCCATTTTGTGTTGAATGGCCTGTCAGCTGGTGTCGGGGGAAAATCCTCTCACCTCACCTTGTTATCCAAAAAAGTCTTAAAATGGATCAGAGGACACCTTCATAGTGATCATCTCACCATGGGTAGAGTTTTCATTTCTTTCACATTTGATTACAGACTGCTTTTGTCTTTTACATCCTAACGATATTTCATTTTATGATTTTATTTGGTCTCATATTAAGAAAAAGCTGCACTAGCGAAAAAATGAAGGCGGGAGGAGGAGGGGGCATCAAATATGTGATGATGGAAAGAGACCTGATTGGGTGGTGAGCACATAATGCAATACATACATAGATGATGTAATGTAGAATTGTACACCTGGAACCAGTGTGATTTTTACCAATCAGTGTCACCCCAATAAATTTAACAATTAAGAACAATGAATCCGAATATTGTGAAAATAAAATACAGAAAGCTGTAAAATTTAGTGCTTTTAAATGCCAGGGGAAATAGAACTAGTTACTGCTTGGAATGAAAACATTTTGGTAGAAAAATGTACAAGAATAAAATAAAATTATCTGGAAGAATAGTTTCAAGAAAAAACACCGAGGAAGCCGGGATTAAGCGCTCACTTTAACCCAGCCTGTGTGGACCCATATGCTGAACTGGGGAGTACCCCCAGTTCTCTCTGCGTGCGTGCGTGCGTGCGTGCGTGTGTGTGTGTGTGTGTGATAGTGATAACAAAATGTTGCAGATAACCAGTTTTATAATTTTTATGAAGCATCATGATTACAGTAATTTTGATGAATTCTAGTATTTAAAATATTTGCTGTATTTGCATTTTTAGCAGGATAACATTTTAAGTGAGCTAAGATTACATAGATTGCTGCTATGGGGTTTATATAATTGCATCCTGTAACCTGGTGTTAAGTATTTTAAAGAGAGAAGTTCCAAGGTGGTGGTGTTACTGTTCTAACTTTAGCCACTATCAGAATTAGAAACTGGGCAAAATGAATACTTCATCATATTTGACATAATAGGCCAGTAACTTTTTTGTTTAGTAACTTTTCTTTGGAGAAAAAAATCATAACTCTTACTCCAGTTGGTTTACCTGTGTTGTGATGTTAGAGTAGAATTCACAGAATTTGTTAGATATCAAATGGATGGGGAAAGGGACTAGAGTGTAAATAATTGTAAAAAACCAGGTCAGCAGTTGTAATAGACGTCTTTTGTGCTTGGAGGCTTCGAAGGTGACAGACAAGTGCACTATACATACCTGTACCAGCCCTGTCTCATTCTGAGGAGGAACAAGGGTGACTGATGAACCTTAGCCATTCTCCCTTGCAGAAAGATGCCAGAGCCTTCTGCAAGCATGGGAGCTGTCATTGGTGTCTAGGCAACAGAGATGAGCCTGAGCCTCTCTAAGGCCTTGCTGAGGTGAAAATTCTCCATTGTTTGTCTCAAAAAGGGGGTGTACAGAGGAAGTATTTTTCCTTTAGTGAAGTTATTTTATCAAATATATGGTAATGGAAAGAAAACTGAATCTGGGTGGTGAGCATACAATGCAGTATATAGATCAGGCATGTCCAACCTGGCCCATCAGGATAGCTTTAAATGTGGCCCAACACAAATTCATAAACTTTCTTAAAACATGAGTTTTTTTGTGGGGGGGGGGGTTTATAGCTTATCAGCTGTCGTTCAGTGTTATTGTATTTTATGTGTGGCCCAAGACAATTTTTCCAATGTGGCCCAGGGAAGCTAAAAGGTTGGACACCCCTGATAACAGATCATGTAGTATAGAAATGTACACTTGAGGGAAAGCCGGGACGGCTCAGCGGGTTGAGCGCTCGCTTTGAGGCCATGAGGACCGAGGATCGAATCCCGGCTCCGGCCCAGGCAGGACCCACGTGCTGAACTGGGGAGTTCCCACAGTTTGGTTCTCTAACTGTCTCTGTCTCTGTCTCTCTCTCTATCTGTCAAAAAGTAAAATAGAAATAACTATGCACTGA
>PVKE010049071.1:0-11387 GCA_004027555.1 Craseonycteris thonglongyai | reverse complement strand
CTGTTGGCCAGATGTATGTTTTCTATTATGAACAGATGTGGTTAAAGGAGAAATCTAAATTAAGTGTTGAGATAATGAGGGTTATATTGATGAAATATAGTCCCTCTCCTCCTTTACCTAAATTTTTGTGTGAGTTCTGCCACTGAAGAATAATTGTTAGCTCTATATGTTCATGAAATAAAACTTTTGTTATCGTCTCAGCTTTTCATGAATACACAATATTACATAACCTCATTTCATTTTTATCATCCCAATATCCCATTACTGTCATGCCCAAATCCTGTTTTGTCTCAAGGAAATATGGTCAGACTAGATTAAGAAGAAAGAAAAACTTTATTAATGCATGCAGCACACTTCATGCAGGAAAAATCGTTATAAAGAGTAACTCAGAATGATGACTTAAAAATCCTACTTATTTAGCAACAAAGAACAATACACTTGTAGAGAAATAATAGGACAAAGGAAAGCTGTTTTAGGCTTCCAAAGGTGGCAAACTGTGGGAAGATAAATTTATGGGAGGGAACTAATGAACTTAGGTTTGTTTGCAGATTCCTCTGGTGCCACCTCTGGGACTATAAAAGGTCTGTCTCCTGTCAAAGGAGACTTTATATCCCATCTTTAGTGTGAAGAAAGCTTGTGTTTGTTGCTTTGGAAAGTTGCCTTCGAAATCATTTTTGTGTCAAAGATGCATATTTTGAGGTGGAATATTTTGAGTTTCTTTATGTACATGGGTAAAACCCCTATTTCAACATATTTTTGAATAATGTATATCTTCTCTGTGTTAGTTGTTAGAGATTATTCTAGGAATAGGTGATGTTAGCAGCAATTAAAATTTAGAGAAAAAAATTGTCTCTTCCCTAGTATTTTCTACATGGAGTTTTCATAGCATTGATGTCTGCACACTTTGTATCATAACAGTCTCTCCCTTTAGCTTTTCTCTTTGTTCATCATAAGGATGAGCAATGGCTGAGGGTCAGGCTTCTGGATTCTGTTCTCAGCAGAATATTAACTAGATTTCTGGTGTGGGCAAAGGCACTTGAACTCTCTGGACTTAAATTCCTACAATGTAAAATGACTCTTTCATGACCTTTGAGAAAATTAAAAGCTTTAAAAATCTTTAATTCCATGCATTTCTGGACTTTAGGTATAATATAATCTCTATGATGCCATAGTTTTTCTATCTGACATATCTAGAACAATGCTGGTTATAATTTAGACACTCAAAGAATTGAATTCATTCAAAGGAAATAACGTATTAAGGAATATGTTCCTGCCATAAATTAAGGATGATCTTATTGGTGTATGGAATAGGGTTAACTGTAAAGCTGTTTATGGTGAGGCCAACCTTTTTCAGACTTTAGTATGAAAAATTGTTATATCTGGATGTTCTGAACTTTGTGGGATATATGTCTATACAAATAAAGTATAGAGGAGAGTAATAGAATCATGATGAGTTGGTACCATTTTCTATTAGGCAATAGAGAAAACAAAATTCCCCTCCTCACACCCACCCAGCAAAATCCTCCCAAAATAACAAATTTTAGAACTCAGAGATAATCTGTGTAGTTTTATCTATTACTCACCTGAGAATTACACTACTTTATTTTACTTAGTTGGGGATGACATAAATGAAGAATTATTTTTCTGATGAAATGGTAAATGGAGCTGGAATTTTCCTTCAGGGATTTTCATTGTTAGTGATTTTTTTCTGTCTTTCTCTCTCTCTCTTTTTTTTTTTAAACAAGAACCTCTGAATTTTGTTAGTTGAAATCACACATCTCAGTTACAGTTAGGTGTGTGGGAATATTACTAAGCGTACATTTTCAGTAGAGGACGTCTCCCAAATGTGTTACTGCTAATCTTCTGAGCCATTAGTGGTATTCATATGATAAAATGTTAATGTTTCTCCTCTAATTTAAGTGCATTTCTGAACATACCTCAAAGCCAAGCCATGCTGGGTTGAAATGAGGAATGTGATTGGATTTGATTTTAATAGAACATAACATTGATGGAATTGAGATTGACCTCATTATGATTCTCAGTTCCATACTAGATCTTTGCTTTAGGCATTAAAGAGCATATGGTAATAACTTTTTTTTTTAAGCTCGGCTGTTAAAGATTTAGTGGAAAGATTATCTGGAAACTTTTATCAAATATCTTATTTAAATAAGAGGAATTCTTTAAAGCATTAGCATTAAAAATTCACAGAATGCAGGAAATTAAAGATAGAAAAATCTATTAGGTTATCTTTCCTCTGCCAGAAAACAATTGTTTCAGAAGAAAGAAGTTAAGAAAAGAAAATGAAAATGAAACATGTTTAATAACAATATTATAGATGGGAGAGAAAAGATTGCATTAGATTGGTTAGAGAAATTAACTGAAATAAATATTTTAGTCTTTAATCTTTTACTCCATTTTTATGTAAGTCTACATGTCTGAAACACTGACAATGAAGTTATCAGGGTTTATTTTTGTTTTTAATTCTAAGTTATTTTGAGGTGTCCTGTTACAAATAAGCAGCCGTAATTAAACTTTGATTAAAAATTCTTAAAGTAAATCATTGCTTGCTGTATCTTGTTAATGCGTTCTACCTTTTTATTTTTGAATTCTCAACATAGCATTCTATTTGAGCACACATATATCTTATTTTTATTTTTTTATATAATATATACAACTTGAAATTACTTGAAGTCTTACATTAGAAGTCTTATATTAGAAAGAAGTTATTAGCAAACTTATAAATAGAATTTTGTTTCTGATTTTACTTTTAAGAAGTAATGAGCTCTCATTTTACCAAACAGAAGGTTGATGGATGTAGGGAAGGAAAACATCTTTGGACAGTAAGCCATACTATCTGTTTCTGGCACTTATTTTTAGTATCTTGGTCTATATACTAATAGATTAATGCATAATTTTTTCTCTGTGTGCTACCAGCATAAGCATGGTAGATTTGAAGTAGATTCCCCTGCCTACATCTTACATGAGAGAAATAACATATCTGCATATTAATTTTTCTTCATACTCCACAAATGGGATTATTGAATTGTGCTCTGTGTTTGTAGCAATAAAACTTAAAATGTCATATCTACTCAGGTAAGGAAATAATACTCATAAATAATTCAAAGAGATGGGAACATTTTGAGGTAATAACAACTATTTGCAACTCTCAGAAATGTGAAATTTCTTATGATATTTGACTTCTGTGCTCAACTTCAATTAGGAAATACTATCTGATATACTATTCCATTTTATTCAATGAGAAGTTTAGGTAGAAGAACATAGCAAATATAAGGAATAACCAATGACTTCACTGATAAACTAACATGAGTTTGTTTTTCACCAGAGTTCCAGGTTCTCTTCATAACCATGATTACACATACTGCTTGTTGCTGTCTAGGTCCCTGACATGCCTGTCCAAGACATTACTGATAGCACCATCGAGAAGATTTTATTACTTTCCTTATAATAAGGGATATTTTTCTTTGCCTCTACTTGATATAGTTATTTTGGAGTTCTTATGGCTGAATACTTCCCTTTTTTTATGGATGAGAGAAGGAAAAATATAAGATTATTTTTTCATCAAATTTCCAACCTATACATGTTTTGCTTCAACAACTTGTGCAATGGCAGGTAGAAAACCTGAGTCATTGCTATGTTGCTTGCTTCTGTAGATCGATCTACAAAGGACAAAACAGAGTACATTCTTAAGGATTAGGAATTAGAAATGGAAGCTAAATCAGCAAAACAAAAACCCTGAAGCAAATTAATCATGACAAAACCTGTATGAAATCTGGAGAACAAGTTGCTGAACCTTGAACTTTCAATAAACAAATTCATTTTGAATTTTACTAGGATGCAAGAGTTAAATGCACACTGATTCTAGATATGAAAAAATATAGTCTTTTAAACATAAGGAGAGATTGACTTTGAGAAAAATTAATGGTAGTAGAGTAGTTATATATATTAATAGAAATATTAATATATCCATTAATATATATATATATATTATGGTTTAAAGAGAACATTACTAAAATATTATTATTGTAATATTACAAAAGTGAAGACATCTTTCCTAGAAAAAAATAGCATTGCTATCCCTCATTTAAATGAATATGATTCCATTACTGTGGGATGTGTATGTCTGATAAGATCATAATATTTTGGAGTTAATCCTTGACACAGAAACTTTGACAATTTTAATGCAAAACTGTTATGTTGATGAAGAAAACATCTGTTTATTAAAAGCAATTTAATTCTTGCTTTTATGGGCATCTATTTCATTGGTTCTACTAATGGATAACAATTTTTTAAGTGTTTTTCATTAGTAAAACCAGCTTTATTATTAGTCACCCTGGTAACTATCTATATTCATTGCCTGGTAAAGAATATTAGATTTGCTTATTTGTTTGCTTTACATATCTTGGTGAAAAATCAACTACTGAATTATTAGTGGCATGCTCTAGGACTCAAAGACTTGTCCTTGTTACACCTTGTTTCTTATCAAAACTAGTAACAGGCTTTTGTAATTGGAGATTCTCTTTCAAGTGAGAATCATAGATGCAACTGTACATAGCACATAAAAAGGCTAATGATAATGACATGCACATGAAAATTGGTAATATTACAAGGTAGGATTCACTGAAATCCATATTTATGTAGTGGGGTTCATATCACTAATAATATCTGAAAACTCTTAAGAAAGCATCTTCAGTATTTCTAAAGCTGTAGGCAGAAAACGGAAGATTTGGGGAGTGTGACTTGAGGCCTCATTGCTTCTGTCAGTAAATGGCTGTGAAAATGGAAGAGAGAAGATGACTGGGAAATAAATGACTGGCTTTGAATTTCTGAACCTTGGCTTAAGATACAAGCAGTCTCTGGATAGAATGGGGGAAACAGAGTTCTGCTCTCACCATAATTCTGTAGTTATTTTTCTGGAAAAGGAATGGGGCTGCATCAGTAGGTAGAATTACATATTTTGGGGGAATGTTGAAACCAATGAACAACTTTCTCATGAGAAAACTGTAAAGAGGATTAAAACATAAGTGATAGTACTAGATGGCTTTTAAATTTCCTTGCAATTGGATATTTTATGATTTTGTTTAGATTTTTTTTATTACAAGGGTGTGAGTGCATAAAAAACCAGACCAGCTAATTTAGCTTATAGGATATAAATATAAATTCATCTCTTAAATAAAAAGAAAGTTGCATCTCCTATATTATAATCCAATACACAAAATTTAAAAATTACAGTATTGAAAAGAAACATATTTTATATAACTCATCATCTCAAACTTAAAACATTTTTAGAAAACACTATTTCATGTGACCTGATGTGGGGGAATTATGACATTTCAGGTTCTCACTACTAGTCAGCTCCTAGGGGGAAGATGTAGAGAATAAGATCTGGAATCATAAGGTGGGTGTCTGGAATCTCCCCAAGAGAATGACTGATGAGGAGGATGAGTTTTCACATGCTGGTAAAAACATATTCAGAAACATCTTGCTATGGCTAAAATGAAATCCTTTGACCTAATAGGTAATGTTTTCAGATGATATATTTTCAATTGCCATAAGAAATTAATTACTGCCATGGGCATTTGGAACTATGTTTACTCTTTCCTCTTCAGCTCCAGGTATATCTCTATTCTTAATGAATTGGTCATTCAACATCTAAGTCCTTTCCCAACCTGATGTTCTAATATTCTATTCTATTTCTGTTTCTTTATTTGATGATCTGCATCAATTTTTTCTTTAATAGGAAGTATTTTTTTGCTATGCTAATATTTAACTCAATGCTTTTGAAAATGGCCATTAAAATTGGTGAGATATTCTTTGAAATCTCTACAATTGGGCCAGAATTTCTTTTTTTATGTTACCATGTAAATGCACATTATCAATTAGTTTTGGTGAAGACAGTTGGCCTCATTTAGTGAAGGACTGTGACTGGAACAAAATATCTATCATTTCTGAGGGAAACTGTTATAAACATACCCCTCGGAGGCCCAATTGACTTCTGCAAAAAGACGAAGCCCTCTTATTGACTATGATCAGGATCTATTGTCTGACCATGTTGGTTGGAGTACAGACTTCAAAGTCAATAATACATACAGCGTTATGCATTTATTTTAACTTAAGACAAAGGGGTATATTTTGAACTATTCAGCTTTTGAAGAATGAGGACTTCGTCTTGGGACCTCTCTTAGACATTTTGTGTTGGGTTTTTAGAATAAGCCACATCCATATTGTATTCTTTCCATACCCAGTTTTATTTTCTTAAAAGGAAGCAAAAATGTAAAGGTGCTTGCAAAGCTATCGGTGAAAAACTTCTCTAGGTTTTTAGATTTTTTTCCTCCATATCTAATTTAGAAACATTTTTCAACTTTTCACCTTTAGCAAGCCTTCCCAAAAGTTTCAACAAGCTTTTGTAATTTAACAGTCAATTGTTTTGATTTTTTAATAATATTTACTCAAATTTTATAATTTTGAGTATATTCTGAAAGAACAGTAATTCCCATTGTGAGGGAAACCAGCCCCACACTCCCATACCAGGAAGGAGATAAGAACCTTTGTTATCTGGAGACAAGATGACACCCAGAAAGAGTCTACACAAACATACCTTACAATCTAACATTTGCCTATCATTAGTTTTTGAATATATTTACCTTCCTACAATTGGCCTCCCCTACTAACCCCCTTTTCCTCTGTCTTGTCACTTCTCTGCAAAATTATTGTTCTTTGTTAAGATGTGATATAAGCAACAAGTTCTATCAATAACCACCATGTGAGTTACTTATCTCTGAGTTCTCCTGTGTGTATGCATGTTGTGTGCATTAAAAAATTCTGTTTATTTTTCTTTTATTAAGCTGTTTATTTTGTGAATTTATTTCACAGGCTGAACTGCTTACCGGTAATCTAAGAGGGTAGAGGAATTTTTTTCATTCCTGAGGTAGGCAAATAACTCAACTGGTAGGTGAAAAAACTAATGGGGAAAGAATAGTTACCAGCTTGAGTATTTAACATGTGAACATCAGTCGTTGTTTTTTAAAGGCAGAAATGGCTAGTGAGGCTTAGTATAGCAAGTCGCATAAGTGGGAGTCAGTTAAGAGAACTACCGGTAGTGTTTTAATTTTCTGATCATAAACTCCTTGAATAAAGGTGCTGTGTCTTATGTATCATTATATTTCCTGTTTACCTGGCACAGTGCCTGGCTCATAATAGGTGTACGCATTTGTTTCTTCATTTGAATTACTACATTTTGAAAACACATGATCATCTCAACAGGGATCGGTTCCTTCTAAAAGTGTGAGTGGTGGCTGGTTGTATTTTGCTTCGTTTTCTCTCATGCTCACTGAGCAATAAGACAATATAAACATCATCATCGTGTTTCTTTTTGATTGCCACTTGGTCAGTTTGAGTCTGAGAAAATTTATGCACAGTATTTAAGAGGACCAATTTATGCTAAAAGCTTGGAATTATCTTAGAGCTATCTGGAAGCCACTGCAAATTGTCATTGCAGTCATAGACATGCTAGATATCAAATCAATTGAGTGACATTTGGTATGCAGTGTCAAAATGTGTTTGCATTATTCCCTTGAACAGACACTGAAAGGAGCTGGCCATTAGTGGATTTTAGGATTTTTACTAGATGTTTGCTTTCAATAAATATGCATTTTTATTTTATGAAAGTTGTATTTGTTCATAGTTTTAAGAGGCAAAGAATAATACAAGGTTTATTATTAAAAATAAATGCTCTCTACTGACTCATGATTTCCATTTCTTGGTCTCTATTTCCTAGATACGACATAATTTCAACATTTCCATAGTTCTTTCTTCTCACATATATTTCTATATTTCTACATAATATGATAGTATTGCTGTTTTCTGATATTGCTATTCTAGTTGTCTTTTTACTATAGAAAATGAGGATTGAGCTCTCTTACTTCCTGTCTACCTCTACCCCTTGCTATATACATTTTCTTTCTTCCATCCAAAAATTTGCCACATTTTTATTAAATCAGTATTCTGTATTTATAAACTATATAACTGTTGATCATAGATAAGTCATTAATGTACCATAATTGCATTTTTTCCTTTTCTGATTTTTTTTTTTTTGTCTAGCCAGTAATTGCTTTATTTTTCTCATTTGTTTATTTTCCTCTGTAACTCACAGTAATTCAGTGCAAACTTTTCTCAGAGAACTTTAATATAGACTCCTTTCAATAAGGTCAAACCCATGAAGGTGTCTCACAGTCCTTGTTTTCTCTTGGAGACACTGTCCTTGGGCCCTCCAGCCACTGTTCCAGTGGGGGTGGTTTCCCTCACGTTCATAGCACAGCTGTTGCTCAACACTTGTCTCTGCCATTACTGCAGTCTTCTACCTCTACCTCGTATTGGATCCCCTGTCTTCTGAACCTGAAGTCTATTTCTAATGGAGAACACCTTTTAGTAACTTCTTGAGAAAGACTGATTGAGTGGTAAGTTCTTCGAAATCTTCACTCTTTCACAAACTCTTTATTATATCCCTATGTCATCAGTTCCCAACCAGTGGTACACCTACTCCTAGGGGGCACATGCTGGATCATTCAGGGGTATGCAAAAAATAATCAATAACAATATTTAACTGTGTTACAAATTTTGTAAAATTAAATCTGTGGTTTGCACTTTTAGTGTAGTAACATTTTTTTCCTAACTTACTTACCTTGTTTCTACCCTTTTACATTAAGATAGGCACTGAACAAGTATTAGTTTTAAAAATAGTTGTTTTGAAAACAAGGGGTACAATTTGTAGAAATGAGTTTAAAAGGGGTATACAAGTGGGAAAAGGTTGGGAACCACTGCCCTATGTGTATATAGGATTGATCATATGGCTGTTTGTAGAATTCTAGGTTGGGGACACATGCCCCTCAGAATTTTGAAGGCAATTACCCATTTTGTTCTTGTCTAGCTTCCAGTTTGAGAAGTGTGGTAGATTTCAGATTTGCAATCTGCTATATATGACTGATTATTTTTACAAGCTTTTCAATTTTCTTTTCTACCTGACTTTCAGAAATTTCACAATATTGTGTCTTGATGTAGGCCTTTTCTCATTCGTTTGTGTTCCGCATATGGCTGGCTCTTTTAAGCCAGAACTGCATGCATTCAGTACTGGAAAATTATACTCTAATTGTGGATCCCCCTATTTTCTCTCTTTTCTGTTTCTGGAACAACCTCTCTTCCTACTTCATTAATTAGAGATTCTTCTGTATTGAGTTCCTGCTACTTGTAAGTTATTGGTCTCATTTTTCATTCATTAATATTTTTATATTCTTTGAAGATTTCTTAACTTTTTGATTGGTCTTTTTTTGACAATCATCATTTTAATTTCTAAGCATTTTTCCTGTCTTTCCAGTTTTCTGTTGTAATTTTCTGATAAGATTATGTCGATGCAATATCTGCAATATGTTTTATGTCTGAGGACACACACACACACACACACACACACACACACACAGAGTTTCTTCTTGCTTTGTCTGTTTTCTTTAAGTTTCTTTGTTAGTTTTGGCCCTTCCCTCAGTACCAAACAGTACCGAAAAAGGTTGATGATAATACTGTGTGATCAGTATATGTGAAAGGAGCCATCTTTGGGTACGGTAAATAGACAGGGACAAGAACTAGCTTTTTTTGGAGGTGATCCAAATGTCAGTCAGAAACTTTAGATATATTTTTATTTGTTCTACTTAGTTTCCCCAGAAGAGAATCCTTCACTTTTATTCAGTATGGACAAGTATATTTAACCCATTTCTAGTCAAGTACTTCACTCCCACCCCCAGCTAGCTTCTGTGAATCTTTTCAAGAAGTAAACTTCCTGTCACTTATGAGGGTGGGAAAAGGGCTTAATTACCTGTCTTTGTGAACCATGGATTCTAAGAGTCTGAATCCCCTTATATAGATTGAAAAGCAATCCTCATGCTTTTAGTCTACTCCTGCACCCTGGATTCCTGAGGTCCCTGGTAACTAATTTCGTAGCCTAGCAGGGATTGTGCCTCTGAACTTGGTTTCCATCCTACTGGTGTATCTACTTCCTCTCCCCTGGCAGTGAGATTTCTCTGTTTGGCTAACTCATAACCTCACTTCCATCTACTTCCTCTTGTCTGCTGTTATTTCATCTTCTTCTTTTTTTTTTAATAGAGCATAAGTTTTAAAGATTTATTTTTATTGGTTTTTTTTACAGATTTATTTTATTGATTTTTGACAGAGAGAGTCAGAGAAGGGGGAGGGCCCAGAGCTGTCTCCATAGTTGACATTAGTTGTCCATATAGTTTCACTCCACAGGCAGGCACAGGGTTGCCCAGGGCAGGAACCAGGCCGGGAGCCTCCCACATAGGTCCCAGCAAGAACTGAACTGGGGGCACTCCCCAGTTCAGCATGTGGGTCCGCATGGGCCAGGGCCGGATTCGATCCTCGGTCCTTGGGGCTTCAAAGCGAGCCCTTTACCCGCTGAGCCATCCCAGCTTTCCCTATTTTTATTGTTTTTGACAGAGACAGAGAGATACAGAGACAGAGAGAAGGGGGAGGGCCCAGAACAGTCTCCATAGTGGTACATCATTGCTTTTTCCACATAGATTTATTCCACAGGTGGGTGCGGGGCTGCATAGGGCAGGAACTGGGTCAGGGTCTCACCCTGGTGAGAACTGAACTAGGGGCACTCCCCAGTTCAGCAAATGGGTCCTTACAGGCCGGAGCCGGGATTTGATCTTCGGTCCCCGGTGCTGCAAAGTGAGCACTTAACCCACTGAGCCATCCCGGCTTCCCCAATTAGAGAATATGTTTATTTGCACTTTTGTTACCATTGAAATTATTTCCAAATTTAAAGTCATAATATATTAGATAACTTATAATTAACATTTAAGTGCATTTCTAATAATTATCTCCCATAAATTCTTACAATTGGTACTTAAGCTGGTGCATTTTTTTTAAATTTATTGGGGTGACATTGATTGATATCAATTACATTGTTTCCAGGTGTACAATTCTACATTACATTGTCTATACATTGCATTATGTGCTCACCACCCAGAATCAGCTCACTTTCCATCTCCATGGGTTTGATTCCCCCTCCCTATTCCCCACTACCCATCTCCCCCACCCCCCTCCCCCTTACCGTCAGGTAACCGCTAAACTATTGACTGTGTCCACGAGTCTTTGTTTCTTTGTTCCTTTCAGTTTTTTATTCCACCTATAAGTGAGGTCATATGTTTCTTGACACTTTCATTCTAATTTATTTCGCTTAATAAGATGTTTTCAAGGTTCATCCATGTTGTCACAAATTGCTGTATTTCATCTTTTCTTGTACTTCATCTTCTGTGCATATACTTGATTTCATTTAGTTTAATTTTGAGACTTGTTTC
>PVKE010049070.1:0-11382 GCA_004027555.1 Craseonycteris thonglongyai | reverse complement strand
TTTCTTGTGTACATACCCTCACACACAAAATTTTGCCATCTATTTATAGAAAAATACTGTTAAAAATTTTTTTTAATTGCTAGTTTTCAACCTCTGCTCATCAAAATGGTAGTAAGGATAGAACCTTCAGAAAAAGATATAATCTCTGTTCTTGGAGTCAGTTACAGTTGACAGTGGAGATACCAGTTCTAGCTGGGACCAGTCTTCTTTTTTCCCCCAAAGTGATGGCATGCTGCTAGTGCTTTTTATTGGACCTCAGAGATGCATAGAATCCTCATTATTTGGAGTCTGTATCTATGCCACCAAGTCCTTAGGCTCCTTGGAACAGGAGGCAGGGAGAACAGCCTAAGGGATGGGCTAAGGCAGGGATGTCTAACCTTTTGGATTCCCTGGGCCACATTGGAAGAATGGTTGTCATGGGCCACACATAAAATACACTAACACTAATTAACATTGCTGATGAGCTTTAAAAAAAAAAAAAGGCTGCAAAAATATTTCATAATGTTTTAAGAATTTGTCTTGGGCCTCATTCAAAGTCATCCTTGGCTGCAGGTTGGACATGCCTGCTCTAGACCAAGGTTATCCAACCTGCAGGCCACATGTGGCCCAACACAAATGTGTAAACTTTCTTAAAATATTATGAGATTTGTTTTGTAATGTTTTCTTTCTTTCTTTTTTTTGCTCGTTACCTGTTGTAAGTGTTAATTTAGTTTATGTGTGGCCCAAGACAGTTCTTTCCAGTGTGGCCCAGGGAAGCCAAAAGATTGAATGTGTCATATTTAATTTCTTTTAATAGTAGTTAACCTTATGATTAAAGAAGGCACCATATATTTTTATCTTTTTAGGCTTTGAGTTTGGCCAAGTTTCATTGGCATTCAGTTCATGATAGTAGTACTGCCAAGGTCAAGATACCACCCTTTGCCCACTCCCATCAAATAACAAATGGTTAAGTTTCCAGTGTTGGAAATGTGAATTTTTCACCTTTTAGTTCTCTTAAACTGAAGCTACTGTTGCTAGGCAATGTTTTCCTGCCTACATAAAATTTGTGTTTGAGACCATTTTTTCTTCAACACAGTTTTTTAAACTATAAAATGAATAAGCGTAGGCACGTGGTCCTGAAATAATTCTTCAAATGGGAGAAAGGTAATTTGTTTTTAATAGTTTCATGAGTGGAACATGAAAACTCAATCACAAATCTCAGCTGATTTCATGTGTGGGAACATATAAACTCAAATCCAAGTCTAATTTGATTTGTAGATATAGCTCTTTTTAAAACGAGTTGAAAAATTAAAACAACATGAATGCCAGTAAGCCACATGATAGTATTCCCACAGCAAGATGCTTTTAATAGCACTGGGCTCTTAAGTAAGGTTATTTTTTATTTCTACTAAACTACTAATACAGTGATTATCAGAAAATCACATTGAAGATGATAATTTAATGCTTTGAATATATTCAGTATATGTGTATTTTTTTGAACGTTCTGAACAGCAAATGCCTAAGGACTTAAAAAAATCAAAGCATCTAAGAATGTGCATATTACCATGTTGATAACCTTGTTATAGTAGTTGATTTTTAAAAAAACACTTAATTTTTGATTATTTATATTATTACTATTTTTTACTTCAAAACAAGTCATGTTGTACTACATAGGTGTTTCATGGTGCTAACAAAAATGATGAAACCTCTTTGACTCATGGGATTTATACATGGAAGCAGTCTTAGGGCTTCCTTCTATTAATGATACTCTGAGGCTGAGATAACAGCTAAGGGTTATTCAGCTTATTGTGACAGAGCTGGGACCAGAATTAGATGGACCTAGGCTTCTTGGCCTTTCTTTCACCTGTGATGCTGTGTCCTTGTCAGCTCCTTCCACATCAGAGTGCCACCTGGTTGTATTTCTGTTGATCTTTACTATCGATATATGCAAGTAAAAACAAATCGACATGCAGTCATCTCTCTTGGACTTAGGAGTAAGTAAAAGAATTCTTAACAAACAATTCAAATAACAAGGAAACTGCAGCCAGTTTTCAGAATTGTTTTAGTCCTGAGAAATTTGTATTGGGTGACCTTGAATGTGTAGCATTTTAAAATATTTGAGTCCCAATAAGAAAATAATGAGCAAGCTAGTAAAAAAAAAAACATGTGGATATAAAATGAGAATAACAGAAGTCAGCTTTCACTGAAAGAAATACAAATAGCCACACACAAACACAAAAAAAGCCAGGTGGAACGCGATAACTTATACACCTATCTGATTGGCAAAGACTTAAGTGTGGTAATAACCTCGTATTAGTGAAGGGCAGAGGGATATAATTCCTCTCTTTTACTACTGGTGAAAATAGTCAGATATAAAAGTTATACCCTTTGACCTGTCATTTCTCTAACTGAATCTTTTTCCTAAAATATAATAGTATTAATATTAGGTTGAACTTTCATATAGTTTATAATGATGTACAAGGATGGTTACTGAAGGTTTTTTATCCCTCCTCCCCCATACACAAACAGTAAAAACTGGTAATTGGTCAAATATCTTAATGAGCTAGTTAGATATATTATGAAACATTAGAAAATAATAGAATATATATATATATAGTATGTGCTGAAGTTCAAGATTTATTAGAGAAAAAACGCAAGTTTTAGAGTAGTTTGAATAATAAAAATACAGAGAGAGATGCTTTTTCTACTTAAAAATTCTGGGAGAATACAAATGAAAATGTTAATATTAATGACTTTGGGTTCCATTGGTTTTGATGAGGAATATTGAGGATGGAGCAATAGAAACTTACCTTTTCATTCTAAATCCTTTGGTGTTTTGTGGAAAAATAAAAAATTAAATATACGAGGGTTGTTCGAAAAAAATTCAGCCATTGTTAATATAATGAGAATGGTTACATGGCTGGATACTCTGGGACATTGTTTTTTGTTTTAAAAAATTTAAAACAGGAAGGTGTGTTCATTGTTAAAATGATTTTGCTTAGTAACTGTGTCTGAGGAAATCTCCATATTTTGAAATCATTTTTAAAAGCTGTTCTTAATGCCTTAATTTCTTTGAAAGAAAAAGCATGTTTACTTCTAAGATTCATTTAAAGTAATTGAGACTCTACTAGCAGAGTTTCAAAATCATTAGGATCCTACCTCACTCACACCCTATATACCCCAGTCTTCAACGCAGGAAGATAGTTATCTAAGAAATGCATGTATCAAAAGCTATAAAGGTAACCATAGTCTTTGACCCTGTAATTCCAAATCTGGGTCGAAGTGCTAAAGAAATAATTAAAAAATGTTCATAATAGTAGAAAATGAATGTATTATAAATGTCTAGCAATTGACTCTTGACCAAACCCTGAGTTAACAAGATAGAATATTCTGTAGCCTTGAGAAATGTTGAGCACAGTTGCTGTGAAGGTATTTCTGAAAAGCACAAGAATTAATGTTACCTAAACAAAAATGACATGCAAAATAGGACCAATGGCTACTGTAATAAATGCTTTTTGAAAGCATTTGCATATCAGACAAGTATGCTTTCCTATAGTATCTCTAATCCTCACAAAAATCTGATAAAAGAAGATGATATTGCCTCCATTTGCTAGGCATTTGATTGGCAAACTAAGGCTGAAGGGTGATCATTGTTATGTAGATGAGCTTTTTTTGGAAACCCTAATGTCAAAATCCCTCAACCCTCACTTCAATTCATCCATACACTCACAACACCATGCTTCCCTCAGGAAGAAGTTGTGCGCTCATCTTTTGGTAATAACACTTAAATAATCAATAATAATGGTTTTAAAAACACCCGAATCTAGTTAAACTCTGGCATTTCAGGTGGTGGTTCCCTTCTTCATATCTTATTTGTACAACTTATGCTCAACCATACTCAGACCTGTGCCAATTTATATACTTTTATATTGCAATTTATAGTTAGCGTTTGTAATTCTAAGAAGAATAAATGATTTCCCTAATCAAGAATGCTTGATGTGTCTTTCTGATGTTTGGAATATTTGCTGCCATTGTTAACATTCTGTGACTTAGCCAGTGCTGATGATCAGTTTCTGTGGGACAAATTGCACACCTTTGTGAGTTAACTAACTCCAGAGGTCTAGGGCCCTGGCTTTGAAAGTGAGCATATCATTCCTTATGGCAGTTGAGGCTGATAGTGGTGTCATCATTTTCGGGCACCAGCACGCAGCTTCCACAACTCCTGCTGTGCCATAGCAAGGTTTCAGGAGCCATTAAGCACGCCCCCCACCCTACCCCCAGACCTCAGGGCCTGAACCACCCTCCTTGTACCTCCAGCAGTCTCCTTGGTCCATTATTATTCCATTGTGCTGCCTGAGTATTATCATTTCCTTTGTGTGTGGTTGTGGCATGGAAAAAAGTGAGGAAGGACTTCCAACAAACCACATATTTGTACAAGTGTAACACAGAAATTGGTTTGATTTTCATCCATATATTCCATTTTGTGCAGAATTCATTCTTCTCCAGGTCAGTGCAGCAGAAATAGTTAAAATGTCAAACTCCATCCTGACTTTAATTGAAGACAAAGGCATATTCAGGGATTATTGAACACTAGGCCAGCATACTCAGTTTGTAGATAAACTAGGAAATCAGAACCTTGACAGTTTGCGACAGTGGGGGTTATATGAAGTGGAACATGCAGTAGAATGCTTGACCACGTTTTCCAAGTGGGTTGTTAATTGTACTCTTAATTTTCATGATTGTAATCCATTACATGGATTACAAAATCCATGTAATGAAATAAATTGCAGTGATACTGTACAAAGGTAGTGTGAAAACAGTCAATAGCTTTCAGAGCCTGCTCACCTTTGGTGAGATGTTTACAGGGTTTTTCCAGTTGATGTACCGGTAGATTCCTGGGCGAAGTGGTGGGATTCAGCCTTCTTCCCTTTCACTGCATCATCACTTTGATCTGCCTCACTAGGAGTTAGTTTCCATCTCTAAAGAGATGGTATGGGCTAAGATGTAGTGGGCTGTTAATTGCTTTCTTTAAAAAGGAAAATAAAAAATAAGCAGAATAATTTACAGTGAATGGTGGTATATTAGGGCTGTCTAGAAAAAAATCCAGCCATTGTCAATATAACGAGAATGGTTACATGGTTGGATATTTTCCAGACAGCTGTTGTAGGTTACTCTGATTAGTTGAAATGTAGAAATCCATGTACATCTTATCTTACTTGGTTTATTCTTCTTGAGAATAGGAAACAGATACTTAGAAGAAAGAAGGCAAAATCTTTGCTATTATTTTCATTGCAGGCACAGCTTCCCTCTTTCAGAATTTCTCATTACTCTTCTTAAGACTCTAATGATTGCATTACATTTTAAAGAGAGACATTTAATTCCTTCACACTAGGCAATCAGTTTTTTGGGTACAGGTTTTTTGTGGGTTTTTTAATGTGAAATTGACTGTTGCACATGACTATCTTGGAATGATTGTCCATTCTAATTTTTATCTCATTCATTACTGTTAAAGGCCTCAACCATTATTGTTAAGACCCCTGTTTTACGATTTATTTATATTGAAACAGAAGAAACATTTGTGATATACTGTGATTGCAATTTTGTAAATTTATGTGTAATGCTAAAGGCTGAGGGGGAGCCTGAGAAACAATTGGAATTGCAAAACAATGATGTGTCAGTTAAATATAGGCTTTTCCCTGGTGAATGGAGGAGGGATTGGCTTGATGCAGTAGTAACAGTAAAGTTAATTTCAGGGTAGTTGAAATTCAGTGTCTTATTTGTAACGCAAAAGTAATAGTTTTTTGTTGTTGTTAAAGAGATTAACAGAAAAAAAAATAGAACAGGGTAGAATGTAATTTGATAAATATAATGGAAATCTGGCATTTATTTAAACAAAAGTCATTCAGAGCCTTCTCTCCTCCATATAGTTAATGTTATACTTAATTTTATGTTTTGCATCAGAGTATATAACATGTCGATGATATTTTTTGACTATGGAAGTGCCAGACGTACTAAGGAAATCTCAAACTTTCAGCTTTGAGATTTATTATGTGTGTATCTGCTCTTTGAGTCCAAAAGGGCTTAACAGCTGAATATAGACTTTAAATCACCATTGGGATTTAAATTTTTACTCTGAAAGAGTAGGTCATTTCACAGTAATCAAGGGCATTTTCATTCTCAACACTATTTTGCAGGCCCTGCAGAAAGCTCTTCCATCAGCCCTGGGGGGGAGTCATTCTTAGGGGTGAAGAATACTAAATGTGGGATACTGCACACAAAAAATAATAGAACACAGGGAGATTCATTTTGTAGACTAATCCAGAACATGGGTTTTAAATCTGCAACAAGCAATTGGGGAACAACTTGGGCAGATACCAAGAATTAAAGAAAGGTACCGGTATTTAAAATGTTCGTTGTGTTATTACCTTTGATGTGCAAACAATTGTACCCCTGAAAGTTTATTTTAGAAAATCACCCATGAGGACTGATCTCATTTGGGGGAAGAATTTTGACAGTGATCATTGCAATTATATTTTTCAAAGACATGCAATACAATGATGATTTAAAATATGTTGGTTGGGAGGGGAGTAGGGGAGGGGGAATCAAATATACGGTGATAGAAAGAGCTGATTCTGGGTGGTGAGCACATAATGCAATGTATAGACAATGTATTGTAGAATTGTACACCTGGAAACAATGTAATTGTTATCAGTCAATGTCACCCCAGTAAATTTAACAATAGAAAAATATTTTGGTTAATGAGTTTTTTAATTAAATGATTGATTATACGTGCATTATACTTACTTTCAATATATATCTATATAGACCTTTGAAATAGTGTGTGTTCTTTTAAAGAGAGGAAGAATATCTCAGGCTGTGCTTTTTTCATCACTATGGCTCTTCAAAAAACCATCACCACCATTCAAACTTGGGTCTACCAGACACCAACGAAGTCAGACCCCTTTGGCCTAGGCATCTATTTTTTAAAGATTTTCACAGATGATTATAGTGCACAGTCATGGTTCCAGATTACTATTGTGAAGTTTTGTCTGTGCCACATGGAAAGGTAGTTGAAAGAAATCACCTGATTATTTTGTAGTAAGTGTAAGATGGGGGAAAAAATAAAATCAATTTGAGTTCTTTTAACATTCTGGAAAATATCACAGTAAGATGACCTGAACTACACATAAACAGCAAAATAGAAGATGCTCTTTTAATATTCTGGAAAATACCAGATTGAGATGACCTGCCTGAACTAAACATAACAAAATAGATGGTAGAACATTTGATAGCCAAGGATCAGTGTTGGCATGCATGCATAGACTTGAATTTGGCCTATATTTATCAAGCAGCTTAAATTGAGCACTACGGTTAAGGGAGAAGCATGTGAATAATGAAGTAGAATAATAGGACTGTGTTGTCTTTTAAAGATTTGAAATTTCTTGTTGAATGCAGCACAGTAATTTATAGTATAGGCTATGAAGGCTTAAGGTACCACTAACTCAGTATAAAAAGATGATACTGAAAAGCATAAATGTGACTTTGTTGACTATTACTTTGCTGTTGTAAAAAGTCCTGTAAAAAACAGATTAGTACATTAATTTTAAAACTAAGGTAATATAAAGAAATGTCACTGAAAACTTGAGAGAAGTATAATATAATGATGTTGATCATTTAGAAACTCATTTTAATTATAAGTAAGGATGAATGAATATTGTATATACCATTTGTTGTTGGGGGTGGTCAAAAAGATGTTTTTGCTGATTGGTACTCAGCTAAAACTCAGATGTGACCCATTTCGTCCACTAGCATAATCAAAGATAAAACTGAGAACTGTGTGTTTAGGTCTTGGGAATTCAAAGATGATTATTACCGTTTTTGTTCACAAGAAATCTATAATTTTATAGCTGAATAAGACAGACATCAATAAGAAGCATGTTGACCTTTTTCATTAATGCAATAAATAGGAAAAGGGGCTTGCTGGGAGGGCTAACTTATCTACGCAGCTAGTCCTTAACAGTCAGCTACTAAAGTCACAGTATCTAATTGCATAGAGTGAATCTGATCTTGAGAAAATACATTAAGAGTATGATCTGGGAATGAAGGGGATGGCTTAGGAAAAAGAAGGGGAAAGATGGTAGAAGAAGGTACTGATTCATGGTGATCTCCGTATTGTGGTACCAGGGGTTGGGAATGGGAAGCCATTTGCTGGAAATAGAGGTATACTTTGGCACTATGGAATGGGTCACAAGGTCCAGTCATCTGGGAGAAGGGAAGGTAATGATTAGACACATCATTTGTGTACCAGCCAAGGGAACTGAGATTGAAGGTAGCAGCCACTTCTTGAGGGAAAACGCAGTAAAAATCAAGAGTCTGTGTACCAGCTCTGTGTAGTCATCTAGTTAAATCCTTGATGCAACCCTATGAGAAGGATACTATTCTTTTCCCAATTCTCAGGTAAGAAAACTTAAACCGGGGTAGTGAAATAATTGCCCTTGATCACAAAGCGTAGAGCTAGGATTTGAAACTGAGACGTCTGGCCTAAGAGATGACAATGGCATACTACCTGTTTTAGCCTAACTTGCTCTTTAGTATCTGAAGCCAAATGGAGCTGGGCAAAACAGGGACTAAGGAGTGGTATAAGCCACATTCTGTAAGGCTTTGTGACTAGTGTGCTATTATGTAGGGACAGATACGGTTTTTTGATAGCTACAGATAAAATTTTTGATAGATGCACGTTTCAGGTAAATATGGTGTAACAAAGGATGTGGAGATAATGGCACAGTAAGGGCCCGGAGAGTGTGTTTGGATGGGTCTTGTAGTATCTACAAAGTACTCGGTCGTGGTAGAAAAGTCAAAGTGGAATTCCTAAACTGACTTTCCTAAAGGAACTTGTATTTTATTTGATTGTATACTTACTAGAGAGCTTCTATCCATTGAAAGCTTTTGAGTGGGACATTACATAACTCGAATTGATAATAGGAAGGGAGTTAAAATAAGATTTATTATTTTTTATTTATTTTTGACAGAGACAGAGAGAAGGGAGAGGGCCCAGAGTAGTCTCCATAGTTGTATGTCATCAGTTTTCGACATGGTTTTGGTCCACACAGGTGGTAAAATTTACTACAAACTTTGTGCCTTAAAACAACACAGATTTAATACCTTACAGTTGTGTAGATCCGAAGTCTGGCACAGGATTTATGCGTACTGGCTACAGGTATTGGCAGGGCTGTGTTCCTTTCCTGAGGCTCTCCGGCAATACCATTTTCCTTTTCTTTTTTTTCCCCTTTTGCCTTTTCCAGCTTCCTGAGGCTACCCATGTTCCTTGGTTCGTGGTCAGCTTTCTTTATCTTTAAAGCCAGCCGTGTTACATCTCACCAACCCTTCCTCCACAGTCACACCTCACTACATCTTTTGCCTCCCCTTTCCACTTTTAAGGATCATTGTGTAGGCCACCAAGATAATGTAGAACAATCTCTATCGTCCCATTTTAACCAAACCACATCTGCAGAGTCCCTTTTGCCAAGTAAGGTAGTAAAGTAACATGATCACAGGTTCAGGGATAAAGGACTTCTTGGGTGCGTAAATGAGTATTCTGTCTACGTCCCTGTGTGCCACATTGACTGGAATATGAGTGATTTCTAATATTGTTGGTATTGTCATCGTCGTGATCATTACTGTTAATAATAGGATTACTCATCCCTAGCATTTCAGTTGTAACACATTTCAATTTACATAATAGTGTCACTGATGTTATAATTGAAATTGTATTTTCATTTGGGGCTTTTACTGGGTCTGTTTGGCAGAGATGTCAGTCTGATCATATAAGTAATTTACCAACATTTAACTTGAAATGGCATATTATTTTTTAGAAGTACTCAGGAAGAAAAGTTACGAGCTCTTAGTTTTTGCAGAAATGTTTTTTCCAGATAATAGCATGGCAGTCATAAATCCATCATATTGGAATCATTATGCCAATTTATGATTAATGAATTATAAATAAGAGGACTGGTAACATTTTCTTTCTTCCTACACTATTTCTAATATATCTAGGGAGATTGTGCATATAATTTGCTTTTTATTTTATGTTTTGAATAGTTTTTTTAACAGCAAATGGTTACATTTATAAAAAGGTAGAAAACTTTTATACTGTTGAATTGCTACTTATTTTTTAAAAGTTTCATATTTATATAGCAATTAAATCCCTGAAAATTACTCTTGAACAGAAGTTAATATGTGTGCCTAAAATGTTAAGTTTTTTATTTGGCCAGATGAGGGCACTTTTTCTTTACATTTCTAGAGTTTGAGCTGTGAAGCAGATTTGTTTTTCCTCATCCAAGCTGTTACTTACTTTCTGTTATTATTGCCAGCGAGAGAAATAGTTTTGACATTTTTAATGTTTCGGTTGTGTTGCATTATTATAGGTTGATCTTTCCCCAGAAGAAAAAGCTTTGGTTTCTTGCAAAGCATTTACATATGGATGACAAAATCAAATAAATGACAAAATTTCTGTAGAACAAGGTAGTTTTAAGAAAACAAATTATGTAAGAGATATGTAATTTTGCTTAAATTAATAATAGAAGTTGAAATTTACTTTGAACCAAATATGAGTACCCCCAGAGTGTCTAGAGCAAAATGAAGGGACATTAACTAGACTCTTCTCTTCCCATCACATTTCTAATTTCTCCTTTAACACAATCATTGTCACTTTGAAGTGCCATCAAAATCATTCAGAATGGAGAGGAAATAAAATACCAGACATATTTTGTCTTAGAACAAACAAACAACAAATATAAGTAATACAATCCAATACCTATAAGTAAAATATCAGAAATATGGCATGTTTGATTTTTTTATTGGTGGTAATGGCTGTTGAGGGCTAGATTGAGTCTGCTAAGGTTTCTAAGGTCATATGTAATGTAGACACAATACAGACTGCAACTACTTGGTATTGATGTGAACAAAGTAAGGAGAAAACTCAAGACAATAATGTTGAAGTTTATTTTAATGAGCCCACATAACAAAGCTCTTGTCATTTCACCATAGATAAATAAAATTTACCTTTTTTTTTTTTTAACATTAAATTTCTGAATGACAGGAAGGAATGCTGCTTATTACTTTAAAAAATTATTGGAAATACATGTCATTGAAACTGGATTGACTTGAAGGAGATTGAAAGGGGAGGAGAAACCAGCAAGGATGAGTTCAGAGAGCAAGTCTGTTTAAAATTGTTCACAATTGTATGAGTCGTGAGAAGGATTGGATTATTTTAAAAATAGGTGCATGAGTATGAATAATACCTCCCTGGAATAGGTTAAAGACAGCTGCTATCAAGTGACTCTGGAAGGGGTGTCATCTTAGAGAAGCCAGTAAGTCATTAAGGTGACCAGATTTTAACATTGG
>PVKE010049069.1:0-11379 GCA_004027555.1 Craseonycteris thonglongyai | reverse complement strand
GAAAACAGTCTGTTGAGTAGTTCAACTTAATTTTAGTTGATTTACTTTTTTCTTTCTTACTTCTGATTTAAGTGGATAATTTGTATCCAAAGTGGTATGACTTGTCTGAAAGTGACGTTCAACATTATGTTTTTTCAGCACTGCAATACTACTGCCACACAACAGGCAAACGCATTTACCTTTTAAATTAATGAAACAATATGATTCCTCCCAGTCTGTGTTCAAATTATAGGTTCGTTTTCTCTTATTTGGTCCACTCATTTTAGGACTAAAAATATAAAAATAAAAATAGTGATAGAACTACAATATCATATCAAATTGCCACCATAATAATAGATTACCTACCTCACTTTTAGTTCATTTAAAATCGAATATATCAAAACACTGTGACCCTAGCTAACCGTCACGACCCGATCAGTCCAGCAACCGCAATCAAAACGGCAACTTGGCGCCTCCCGGTTGGGGGGAGGAGAGTTTAAAGAGCGCAGCGGCTACACAAGATGCGACATGTACAAAGGCGAAAGCTAGGGAAAAACTTATACATACGATATCGCAAACATACCAACGAATATAATAAACCTGTGTAGATACTCAAACAATATTTTAAAATTCTAACCAATGTATAAAAATAAAATATAGTTTTACTTAGTGTTTATGAAAAACTTCTGATGCAGTCAAATAATGGCGGGCGCACACAAATTGGGCCTATTTGAGTCATTGTTGTTTGGGAAACTAAAACCCAGTAGTACAACCCAGAGTATCTTTTGTAAATATATCTAAGTCTTGTTCTGGTGTGCCTGGAAATTAATCTTGCTCAATTTCACAGACGGTTTATATTTCTATATATTTATATCTATCTATTTGCTGATACAAATTTAATATATTTTTTGGTCTAGAATTCTCATAGCATATAAAAAACCTGAACTTTGAAATGCCAGGGGTATGCACATCTTTACATTTTATACTTTATGTGTGATAAACCCAACACAAGAAGATTTATGTGATTTTTCCAGGGGAAAAATTATTGCTAGTATTCGTGCTACAGCAAAATTCTCAAACTTTTTTTTACAGTCCATTTGTCTAAGCCATAAAGATTCTCTTGATAAATAATAAGAGCATTTCTAATCTATACATTATACTAAATGCTTAGAGGTTTTAATTTATATACCTTATACAACACTGTAAAAGAGCTACAGATCACCCATATTTACTCAAGAAAAGATCTATGAGACCAGATGTTACATGATGTTATCCAGATCACACAGAAAATGACTATTGGGACCCAGACCCATGTGTTTAATCATTAGGATAGGTTATACCTCTTTTACCAGTAGTATTTTGAGCTGAAAGCTAGATTTTCTTATAGAAAATAATCGGATTTCAAATTTAGTGGCAGAATGGTTGCTCATCTCTCTTGTAACAAAAGAAAATATTTTCTTGCAAACATTATTTGATCTAGAACATATAGAACAGCGCCATTGTTGTCAATACCATGAGAAATTAAATATACAAATGAGTAATGGCTAAGCCACATATATACATAGAACTCTCATCCACATACTGCAGCAACCAGCTCAAGGATCTAACCAATTATCTACATAGGTAACCAGCCCAGACAATAAGTTGGTTGTTTCTAAATCAGACTTAAAGTAAGTCATGCTGATATTTCTAGTTACCAGTCCAGGTAACCTCTTCAGCGATCAACCCAAAATGTGTAGGAGTTGATTAAGAACTGGCAGTTTCCCAAACTTTTGTTCCTATTTTAAATTTAGGACCAAACAGATGAAGCCAATTACACACCCCTAATCTATCATATAGGATGGCCCTCTTCTAATTAGCCTACCGTACCTATAGCTTCTCCAAAGCAATGGTCTCTAATCAGGGCATTCCTGAAGCCACTGTTTCTTTTTTATGTACTAAAGAGCTTTCCCTCTTCACTTCCTGTTTTTGATTCTCTGCCCAAACACAAGTGATGGTTGTCTACTCACTTCTTTTATGGCAAGCTCTAAATAAATAGCCTTTGCTTGTTCTTACTTGTTTGATGTTTATTTCCACTATCCTATAATATTTTGAACCTGACTTTACTTGCTTTGAATAATGCTCATCTAGCTAAAGCTACAATTTGTGCTATTTTTACTCTATGTGACAACAAATGCAGGACTGAATTTGTTAAGATAGCCTTGGGAATGTATGGCTTTGTGTTTTATAGGGTTGAAACAAAAATGCTTGATGTGTGTGTGTGTGTGTGTGTGTGTGTGTGTGTGTGTGTGTGGTATGTCAGTAAACTGATATTTAGATAAATTAAAACTTCATAAAATAGAAGAAAATCACAATTGTTCATACAATGGTCTGTGATACCCAATTTTCTTGTGTATTATTTAAAAATTTTATCTTCGTATTTATTTTTCCCCTTTGCAACGTAACGCCTGTACCTATACAACATGAGACTAGAAGTGTATACGTACCACAAGCTCAGGAGTTAGGGAGGTTATTCTCTCTATGTCTGAATTTGATCAATGACTTTTCTGGTATGTGGATAGATTATCTGAGGTAAAATTTTTTGTTATCCTCTCTGTTTTCTCCAATCATCCTCAGATGACAAGAATACAATCGGGATGTTGTATTTATTTAATTCACGGAATATGTGTGGAACAGAAAGCAAAAGATACCTTGAGGCCAATGGCTCTAAATGACTTAAAGAAAAAATATAAATTTGAAAATATTTTAATTGGTATGTTGGACAAGGAGATGAAAAAGAAGAATGCCTTTATGAGTAACACCAGTGATAGAATAGTTTCTTGTGGTTTTGGGAGCTGATATAATTCAAGGTTCCCACAAGTTGAGGAAACCGTTATCCAATCCAGAACCGCATACTGTGAAGGCAATGGGAGCATGGGAGGGAAGATAGACTGGTTTTCTGTAAATGTGGTGGATAATATGGCTTTATAGAGGTTTCTGATCCACATACCTAATCAAAAAACTAAGATTGCACCAGTTATCATTTTTCAGTAACCGCTTAATTTTTCAGTAACCGCTTAATTTTTCAGTAACCAACTGGAAGCATAATTAAGGCAGAGAAATCTGATGTTCTGATGGTATGTAAAATATCTTATGTTTCTATTTAACCTGCTTCCCATTCTTTGGTCTTCAATTGTTTTAGCACCAAATTCTAATCAGCTTAAAATCTCCACAACAGTAAAGGTTTGTTTCCTGGTTGAAGAGTTGCATCTGATTTCTTTTTCTTCAAAACAAATCACCATTCCTAAGTGCTGCTTCAGCACTTCCCTTTTGTTACAGTGGGATAGATTATAAGGCTCATGTTAGCTGAGCTGTCAAGAATATTGAGCCTGCGTGTGCAAATAAGTCTTAAGTACCAAAATGATGAATATTGTTCCAGAAAAATCTCACAAATTCCGGAATTTTAAATGAGTTACTTACATTATAAAATGAAAACCATAGTTACCTAAGAAACACGATTTAGGGCATTTAATTTTGGAAAATGACAGTCATACCTTGAAATGGAAAATATTTAAGGAATTTTTATAATATTTATTTCTGATAAAATTGTGATAGTTATTCTTTAACTTAGTTTTCTTTTGACTATGTTTATAAAACTAACCTCCAATTAATAATAGAGGTCTCACAAATTCTTATCTGTCTTCGATCAGAGTGTAAGTATCAAAGTCTCTAATGGATTTGTCAAAAGTGACTCCAATTGTTTTGCTGAAGATGTCTATACATAAAATTAATGATGGCAATAAATTTAATTTAGCACTAACATGAACAGCAATGCATACTTTTTACTATTGTAACAGAAAGAAACCCAGTCAAAAGATAGATTACCAGGATCAAGTTTGCCAATGTTGTCTTCAAGTCTGTCAATGAACTCAATGACAGTAACCCCTGTGATCAGCCTCTCCATACACATATTACATTTATGAAATTCTAGCCCAGCTCTGCATTTAAAACAGGCAATCTAAACATGTTTTCAGTGGATAAGAATAAGCCCTGAAGAGCTACTCTTTAAACTTTATACTTTTTCCACAGAAACTAGACTTCAAAGATATTCTGAAATACCATAAAGTTTCAAACTATAGTGCCCGCAAACTTTGCGCTTGGCTCCCATGGACATCAATCAGAAATCTATGTGCGTGGGCTAAGGGCAAAGCAGAACCTTTTATATGGTCGACTGTATGTTTGAAATGACTACAAAACTGTCTGAAACTTCAAACACTGTGCTGACTTTACACTTTGAAAGGACATTAAATTTTAAGAACTCAACAAATGTCTAAATGTACTGCATTTTACTAGTTTAATTTCAAATTTTTAAAACTTTAGGAAAATTTTCTTTCCAACACGAAGGTTAAAATTGTGTTAACTGACAGCATTAAACATATTTAAGTAATTTATGATGGCTTCTAAATATCTTTTTATTGAGTTATTTCTTCTCATGCAGGGTATTGGTTGATTAAGTATCTAATAATAGCAAAAAGAAACTGCCAGCCAGTCATTTGGGAAAAACAAACCCATGAAATAAACTTTTCAGTATTAATTAAAAATTGTAAAGCCAAGAACAGATAATCCGTAATATTGTTGGGGAAGGTCCTCAAAAAGACACGACCACTGGTTCGATGCACAAGTTGGGCCCCAGCACTAAAGGCCCCTCTCTCTCCACCGCCTTTGGAATGTGTGTTCTGCTTGCTTTTCCTGTGCTAGAAGCTACTCAAGGACTCAGCCTTGGTGTGGTAATGTGGTGATGAGACAGTCTGGACTGGGCATTTGCCTAGATCCATTTATGTCTACCTGTCTGTGTAACTGAACCCTGTTAAAGCCTCCATAAACTTAAAACTCTGGTGGATGGGTGTGGAAAACTACTTGTCTTGAGCTACCCAAGATTGGACTTGTATGTCTATTCCCTGGACTTGTATTCAATCTGCCACCTGCCAGTCTAGAGTGGTCTGCCACTCTCTTTGGTATGCCCTTGCCCTCCAATTTTGGGAGCTGATTTCAGATGACACATAGGAAACGCCTGGAAAGTTGTGAAGCAACACATACATCAGAAGATATCAACAAAATTAATATAACATTTTAAGTACTATTAGCTAATCATATTTGCATATAAGCTTCATGAAGTTGTAATGTCTTTGGCTTTTTGTGTTGTAATACATTTGTGCTTATTCATCAGAGGCTATAAATCTCAGAGGTGGGGGACTGTCTTCTATAGAACTTTTTTAGTGCACTTCTGGTGAATAAAATGATGTGGAATTGTTCTTCTGCATCTAACCATATGTATTAAAGAATTAGTTTTTTAAGCAATTTTTCATTGTTTCTCTCAGATCATGGAATTCCATATTCAATACTTTGGATCTGTTGAAAAAACAATTTGTTGTAATACCTATTATTAAAATGCAAGTATTACTTGAAAATGTCTGCAGTAGTTCCCTATTATGTATCATTTTGCTTTTGAGGTTTCAGTTATCTGCCACCATACATGATCTAAAAATATTAAATGGAAGCAGGAACTCATGAATTTTAAATTGTGCATGTTCTGATTAATGAACTCATTTTTTGATATATTTCTTTGTGTTTTATAATATGTATAAATTTCTGTGAGTAAACTAAGTGAATAATCACAAAATACTTAAGAGTGGGTACTTTTTATTTCGAAAACCATCAGTGAGATTCAAATATAATTGTGTCAAAATTATAATAGTTATGGCATTCCAGAGCAGACATTGTTTTACATAGTACGGTCTTAGTTTAAATTTCTCCAAAAGCAGACACTGAGGCATGTATTATATTTGTAAGAAAATTTGAACAAACATGGATTTGATAGGGAACTGGGAAAATTTGAATAACCATGGGTTTGATAGGGAAGGGAGAAAAAAAACCTAACAGTGATGCACACATAATTATTATATGTCTCACAAAAGGGACATCAGGGCCCAATCTACTGAGAAGTTTCTGAACACTGAGAGCATACACCTCAGAATTGTGGCTGCTGGGCTGAAGATGCTCTCATATTTGTTCAGGAACTATTTTTCCTCATTTACGTAGATCATCCTGAGGTCACTGCCTCTCTGGCACTTCCAGCCCATCCAGTACAGGTGGAAAAATGCCCTATGGCCTAAGATGCTCTTACGCTGAGAGGTAGATATGAGTCCATTGGTGTGTATATAAAATACTTGTGTGAGACCTCTAGGATTGGGCTCAGTGTTATTTGGACTGGGTAATGACAGTTTCTTCTCTAAATAAATAAAGTCAGAAATATCCTGAAGAGCCCACATTGTGTTTGTATTACATGTGAGACAACATTTTCAGCATGTAAACATTTTAATGAAAAAAGGAGAGAAAGAGGCCTGGAAATGACTAGATTTATGGGCTAATTTTATGACAGATGAAGAATTCTTAACTAACTGATCTTGTACTTTTTTATTTCCCTAATGGTCTCAAACAAAATGGCATATATACAACTAAATCCTTTGAAGTCAACAAGTGAGAATTACAATATTTTGACATATTCTTCTTAAACAAAAATCTTTGGTGCTAAGAGATAATAATGCATCTGAAAAGGAAAAAAATGTTGAAATTGGTAAATTCAATTAGATGGTGATTATTGAAATAAAACCTAGCATTGTTGTGATTGAGTGTTACTAGGCAGCAAGAAGTAGGTAATGCCAACATGAACATGAACCCATTAACCTTCAGAATCCATTTAAATAGAGGCTGTCCCTCTAAATGAGCTGAAATGGGAACCAGCATGAACATGTTAATAGCTTTCAGCATATTTACTAATGTCAAAATGCCATTTTTGGTTTTTTTCCAGGGTATTTTTATAAATTATTTTATGTGCATTCCTGGCCATCATTCTGAATAGTCTTATAATAAGGCAATCATAGTGGAAAACTCAATCTTGTTCTATGCCAACATTTAGAAAATGTCTTTCTTGTGGTATTCAGTGTTACAATAATGATATTCCAGGTTACTTCTGTGCAATTGCTTACTATAGGGCCTATTTACTACTATAAATACCTCGGTTAATGTCTTGATTCAATTTAAAGAAAGCTGTTTATTCACATAATGGGTGTTTACTTCCTTAAGATTTTATCATTTTTTTTTCTTGAAGAATGATATTTAAATCACATGCTGAGGTCATGAAACTCAAAAATATATGTAAAGATTATGTATTGGTATAAAGCGTTACACCTTATATTAAACATAGTCCTATTAATAGGCTTTAGAACTGTACTTTAAAATAAAACCTCTAATAAAAACCACTACTATAGAAACAATATATTGGATATTTGGAACTATTTTATGTAATATATATTGGTATTTGTAAAAACTTAGAAGTTTAACAATATAGGTATTTATATAGATTTTTAATATGTGAAAACAAGTTTCTATCTCTTTCACAATGCTTCTTAGAGTCTCAAAACCATGTTTGAAATGTAACATATATGAGTAAATATATGTATTCTTATAAAATTCAGATTAAAAAGCAGTTTTTATAAATATTTTTCTGTAAATTTGATTTAGAGCCATCAAGTGATAATTTATACCATGAGAGTGGTCTATAAATTTAAATAATGACATCTCATCATTAAATAACTAAGTTAAAATTGTTTTAAATTATTTATCATTTATGACATGCGTGTGGTTAAAGAAAGTTTTAATTCCTTAAAAAAATTTTTTTTTCCCCCACCTTTTTTCCACTGGCTAGAATCTTCATTACAGTGTTGAAGAGGTCAAAGTGACATCCCTGTCTTGGTCCTGATCTTACCAGTAACCCTGGATGCTTCACTTTCAGAAATTCTCTTAGTGAAATCTCAAATTGGCCCCATATACAGAGAGCAAGTTAAGAATGAAAAAATAGTGAGACCGCATTAGGTTGATAGATTGCCGGCTTAGTAAGCATGGGCATTTACATATGACACTTGTCTGGGGCAACCCAAAGATGAGTAGATCTCCATAACCTCACCTGGGTCCACTCACATACATCATCCAAATGGCCTCAACAACACATTGCTCTCTCAAGGTTGTGATGTACCCTTGAATTGTTCCGACCGTGGGAAGAGTGGGCAGAACACGCATTCCAAGGTTACGGGATGGGGATGAGGTGTGTCAGATTTAGCTTGTGGGTCAAACTGCAGGCAAGTTCTTCCACCAACCTTCTCCAATGGACCCATAATTCTTTCACTATTAACTATTTTGCAAGCAATTGAGCTGTAATAGATGCTCTACTATGTTGAGGAAGTTTCTTCTATTTTTAATTGCTAAAACGTTTTGTAAGAAATAGATGTTGGATTTTGCTAAATGCTTTGAATTTTTAAGTAATCACTTTTTTCTCATTTTTGGTTAATTTGTTAATTACATGGATCGATTTTGTAACCAACCTTGCATTTCTTGGATAAACTCCACTTGATCATGTTGCATTATCATATTTTATACTGTTAAATTTAGTATGCTAAAATGTTTAGAATTTCTGTGTCTTTTTTCATAAGGGATATTATAGTGTGGTTTTACTTCTTTTTGCTTTATATAATCTTGTGATCAGGTTTTATAGTCAGGATAATAATGACCTTATAGAATGAATTGGGAAATATTTTACCTTTTTAATTTCTGGAGAAGTTTGTGTAGAATTGGTACTATTTTGACCTTAGATGCTTATATAATTCACTGCTGCATTAGTGCAAAAATCTAGGCCTGGAAGTTGTCTTGTGAGAAAAATTTTAACTACATATCTATATAGTCATGTTTTTGAGGTAGATTCTATAGTTTGTGTTTCTCAAGGAATGAATTCCTTTCATATGAGCTATCAAATTCATTGGCATAAAGTTGTTTATAATATTTTCTTTATTATCATTTGATGTGTATATAATCTATAATGTACAGACCTCTTATTTCTGATATTGGTCATTTTTGCTCTCTCCCCTTTTTCTTTTTTTTATTCTCTGATCAGTCTAGCTAGAGATGTATCAATTTTTCTGATCTTTTCAAAGAATCAGCTTTGATTTCCCTGATGTTGTCTATTGTTTTTTCTGATTCCTATTATTTTGACTTCCACTTTGATCTTTATGACTTTCTTTCTTGTACTTACTTTGTGTTTAACATGATGTTTTTGCTAGGACTTTCGATGAGTTGGAGAGTGCTGAGCTCCAAGTCATAGTAGCTGATTAAAATAGCAATTAAATATTTATACACTTACTCCTGTAGTACGAGTGAGAGGCTAACCTGTAGGGAGCTCCAGTCCAGCCTGTCCCTTTGCCCCATTTTGTCCCACTCTCTGGAGGAGGGGAAGGTGGATTGGCACACAGGCAGAGCTCATCACACTGCTGAGTAGACCCTCAAAAAGCCTACTGCTGTTTTATGGATTTTGGGGTGGGGGACGGAAAGGGGAAAGTGCTAGGAATGGTAAAGTTCTAAGGTGAGAAACATCAGCAGAGAGAGGAATATTGATAGGTGAGAAAATAAAATGGAATAAACATTGGTAAGAAAGTCACTTAAAATAGAATGGGATACCACTGAGGAAGTGAGGCTTATTTGCAAACCTCCTGCCTCAGTTCTCAGAAATGCTATTAAGTTGCAAATCTGTTGCTCAACTGAGCTCAAGCTCAAGTTTGAGCCTTAAATATCCATGAAACTGTTATCTGGGATGCAAACATCAAAAGTTGTTAATTGCTCAGGATGAATTGACTGCTTTTGAATAATGCTGTTTTGAAATAAAAATGTATTATATTTACTTTATTTTAAAAATATACTTTTAAATATTTTAAAGTAGCTGAAAAATGCAACACTGTAGAGTAATGAATGCTTGAATACAGTTTTTTTATAGAAGCATAATGTTCTTTGATTTGAACTTTTTATCTTGAATTTGAAGAAAATTTTTACATTAAATAATTGAAAGTATATGTTTCTATTAGTTTTATGTTGTGTTTCAGATTGGATTTATTTGACTTTTTATCTAGTTTTACTTAAAAATGTTTGCTTCAGACTCTGAATTTCTTTTTGGTTTCAATGTGATTATCACTGTCCTTTCCTATAGATTTATTTTGATAATTGATATTGGTTATTCTCCTCATTGTGGTTTCAAATGTGTTAATTCTCTCTATATATTGTCTGTTTTTAAAATATCTCATTGCTTTTTAAATATTTTCACCTCTGTGATTTTGTTTTACGATATTTATACTTTCTATTGTCTTTTTCAAAAAGAAAACATTCTCTTGATTTATTTCTTCTATATTTGATATTTTTAAAGTTTTGAATATTATTTTTCTCTCTTTTCCTTTTAGTTTGCTTGTAGGTTATGCTAATTTGTTGACATTATATCTGATACTTGTTTGCTTTCTTGTATAGTTATGGTTGAGAACTGAGTATTTTTTGCTATGTATTTTTTATTGTTGTTTTTCAAGATTTATTTTATTATTTTTTGACAGAGACAGAGAGAGAGAGAAAAAAAAGGAAGAGGGCCCAGAGAAGTTCCATTGTTGTATGTCATCAGTTTTTGACATGGTTTTATTCCACACAGCTGGGCAGGGGCCATACAGGGTGGGAAACCAGGCTGAGGGACTCCCATGTGGAAGGGGTGAGAACTGATTCAAATGAAACTCAAATAAAATTAAACCATTGTTAAAGCAAATATGCATTACAAGATTCTAGTTATGTGCAGGTGAATTGAGTATTAGTGTGTAAGTATGATTTTTTTGTATTACATGGAGTGTATATTTTGTATAAGTTGAGACAAGTTTTTATGTGAGAATAGATTGTGAATAACAATGGAATAGGGTATAGAAAAAGTAAAAAGCAAATTAAAATATGGAAAGTATACAGAGAAAGGTCACTGTGTTCCAGTCAGAGACTAAGAAACAGGTAGCAGATAGACAATCTAAAGTTGTATAAATCAATAAAAGACGGACATTAAAGTATATAGGGATGAGTGGTGTGAAGACAGTACTTCTGGAAATGTTCAAGCAATGTCCATGTCCACCTCGGTTCATGTATCAGTTACCTCAATGTGGACATTTGTGTTTGAGTCACCCAATCAATGTAGAATGCTAATCTAATTTAGACAATAATAACTTTTAAAATACAATTTAACTAGCTAATCACTCCAATTATCCAGTTTCCCAGTGGTAATCTCAATTCATGGGCTTCTGAGGTATAGGAAGAACAAAAATATAATGAGACATTTCCTATCTGAAACCTCAGACTACCTTAAGTCTGTATTCCTCATGTAAGAAATAGACATGACTTTTAGATTAATATTCTTCTTAATCTCAGCAATGAAAATATAAATAAGTGGAAAGGGTATATATGTGAAAACTTACATTTTTTGAATAGATTTCTCACTTGGATGCATTTATAATCTTCCATTTGTAT
>PVKE010049068.1:0-11388 GCA_004027555.1 Craseonycteris thonglongyai | reverse complement strand
AGCTCCCCCAGTTCAGTTCTCTCTCTGTATCTCTCTCTCTCTCTCAAAAATAAATAAATAAATAAATAAACAAACAAACTAAAAAAAAAATCTTTAAAAAAAAAGAGAGAGCATTAGGGGAAGCCAGGATGGCTCAGTGGGTTAGGCGCTCACTTTGCATCGCCGGGGACCGAGGATCGAATCCCGGCCCCGGCCCGTGTGGAACCATATGCTGAATTGGGAGCTCCCCCAGTTCAGTTCTCTCTGTCTCTGTATCTCTCTCTCTGTCAAAAATAAAAATACATTAAAATAAAAAGAATATTTAAAAAAATAAATAAATAAATAAATAAAGAGAGCATGGTCAAGCCAACAAATGCTTCTGAGGTAGCTAAGAAGACAATGTAGTATCCCCTGGGTTTGACGGGATGGGAGTCATTTTTGATCAATACAAGAGCAGTTCAAGTGACCCCAGGAGTAAAACTGACGTGCAGACATGGAACGAGGTCTTGACACCACTGAGAAACACAGAAGCCTCAATGCCCCCAGGACGAAACACGGCAGTAGCTTGAAAATCCCACATAGATATACGTCTGGTCAATGACACCGTCATAACTGTGTGCTGACAGGTGGCAACTACACTTATTGTGAGGACCACTGTGTCACATACATAAATGTTGGATCCCTACGGTGTACACTTGAAAGCAATACACCGGTGTATGTCAGTTCTAACTAAAGAGACATTTTAGAAAAACAACTCCCTCTTACATCGTGACCCAGATTCTCGCAAACACCCACAAACACGTGCCCATAAATCCAGAACAGAATTACATTAGAGAAAAACGCTGGTCATCACCCACTAAACCCATTTCACGGCTCACTAACTGGTGGCGACCCGTAACGGCAGCTCCAGGCTAATTTAATAAGGGACGGTTTCGGGAGTCGGCGATGGAGGTGGGAACAAAGCACCGAGCCTGAGGGCGACGGCGGCCAGGAGCCGGTGTGCAGGACGCGGCGGGGCCGTCCAGCAGCCCCGGGGCCCGGCCCGCGCAGCGTCACTGCCCCGAGCCCGCCCTCACCTCCTCCAGATATTCGCCCAGCTGGGCCGCCACGTCCACCTCCCAGTTCTTGGTGAGGTCGCGGATGGGCTGCAAAAGGTGGGCGAAGCGCGCCTCCACGTCCTCCATGTCCGGGAGGGGCCGGGGCGGCCCAGGGACCGCAGGGCCGGCTTCGAACAGGCCCAGGATCCTCAGCCCGCGACCGCTTCTGGCGCCATTTTGCTGTTCCCGCCCAGGCAGGTGCGTAGCGCGCGACGGCGCGCGCACACCTATGACGTAGGCGGCGCCGGCCGGCGTGGAGCGAGCCCAGGCGCTGCGCGGCCGACGCGCGCCGGAAACGACGCGAGGCGCGCCGGGGGCGGGGCGGGGCCTGGAGGGGCGGGGCCTGGAGGGGCGGGGCTTGTCGTTGCCACCCTCGGGGCGGAACGGGCGGGCCTGCGGGCTCTGGTCCAGCGGGCCGCATAGCGGACATGGCGGGCTCACGGCTCCCGCGGCAGCTCTTCCTCCAGGGCGTGGCCGCCGTCTTCTTGTTCGCCTTTGCTTCCCTCTACACACAGATCCCGGGTGAGGGCGCCGGGCGCGGGACACCCCCCAACCCGCTCCCTGTGCCCGCGGGTCCGGGGCGCGGCTGCGGGCCAGGCCCTGCAGCGTGGGGTAGGGGGCTGCGGCTCGTGTCCCGAGGGCCGCAGGTTTGGGGGGTAGGAGAGCTTGCAATGGTCCGTTTCCCGCGGGGCTCCGGGTTCTGACCTGAGCCGGGGACAGAACGGGGGTGGGGGGGGCAGGCTCTGACCCGGAGGAGAGTAGAACTGGGTTCTGCCGGGTGGGAGGTCCTGGGCTGGGGCATCCGAGTGGGATCCCCGATCTGGGGGAGTTGGGGGGCACCGCGGGCCTTGACCTGAGGAGGCAGGTGTGCAGGCCGGGCGGGGGGTGCAGGGGTGATTTGGGGGCACCGCGGACCTTGACCTGAGGAGGCAGGTGTGCAGGCCGGGCGGGGGGTGCAGGGGTGATTTGGGGGGCACCGCGGGCCTTGACCTGAGGAGGCAGGTGTGCAGGCTGGGCGGGGGTTGCAGGGGTGGAGTCCTGCCTTGCAGGCCGGCATCCGGGACCTGGCCCTGACCTGCCCTCCCACAGGCCTGTATGGCACCGAGGGCATCCTGCCTGCACGGAGGACGCTGCGGCCGCAGGGCAAGGGGCGCTGGCAGCGGCTGTGGGAGGCCCCGACGCTGCTGTGGGAGGCGCCGCGACTTGGACTGGACACAGCGCAGGGCCTGGAGCTGCTGAGCCTGCTGGGCGGCCTGCTGGCCCTGGGCGCCCTGCTGCTCCGCCAGCTGCGCCACCTCCTCGTCTACCTGCTCCTCTGGGCCGCCTACCTGTCGGCCTGCCAGGCACGTGGGGGCTGCCTTCTGCCTCCCCCAGGCCCTGGGGGTATGGCCGCCCACTCGCCCCGGCCCCACCCACCTCTGCCTTGCCTGCCTCCCCAGACATACACACAACACACCCTGTGCACCCTGACAGCTTTTCTCCCTGCAGGTGGGCCAGGTGTTTCTGTATTTCCAGTGGTGAGTGACTAGGGGGTGTGGGCTGGCAGGAGGCTGGGGGTGGGGCCCGGGCGGCTGCCTGCCCCAGAGGGACCCTCCCTTGTGCTTTTCCCGCCCCCCCCCACCCACAGGGACTCCCTGCTGCTGGAGGCAGGCTTCCTAGCGGTCCTGGTGGCCCCCCTGAGGCAGCCCCCGAAGGGCGGGCTGGCAGGGGGCGCGCCCCACGAAGACCTCCCCTTCTGGCTCGTGCGCTGGCTGCTGTTTCGCCTCATGTTCGCCTCGGGGGTGGTCAAGCTGACCAGCCGTTGCCCCACGTGGTGGGGGCTCACTGGTGAGGGTCCCGGACTGGACACGGGGCGCGCTTGGAGGCTCTGCCCGGCCCTGACCGCCCGCCGTCACCTGCAGCCCTCACCTACCACTACGAGACCCAGTGCCTGCCCACGCCGGCCGCCTGGTTCGCCCACCACCTGCCCGTCTGGCTGCACAAGCTCAGCGTGGTGGCCACTTTCCTCATCGAGATCGCGGTGCCGCCTCTGTTCTTCGCCCCCGCTCGCCGCCTGCGCCTGGTTGCCTTCTACTCCCAGGTGGGTGGGGGCCACAGCCTCAGGGACACGGCCTCAGGGACGCAGCAGGACGCAGCCTTCTTCCAGGCCACCTTGCGGGTCAGGGGGTGCCTGCTGCCCAGCCAGGAAGGCCCCAGGGCGGGGCGCAGCCTCACTGGAGGGTGTTGGTCTCAGATCAGCAGGGAGAGGATAGATGTGGACCCGCACAGAGGGCCCGGGGGTGCCGACCAGGGGCAGAGCTTGTGGGGTGCAGGCCCTGCGGGGCTCTGAGTGCAGACCCTCCCCCAGGTCCTGCTGCAAGTTCTGATTATCATCACCGGCAACTATAACTTCTTCAACCTGCTCACCCTGGTGCTCACGACCGCCCTCCTGGATGACGAACATTTGGCCGCCCCGTCTGGCCACAGCCACGGCAAAAAGAGGCCGGCCTGTGAGTGTCAGCCTGGCCCGGACAGCCAGCCGTCCTCAGCCCTGCCGCCCACCAGGGTGTGTCCCTCCCCCCTGCACCTCCAGGTGACCTCTGCTCTCGCCCCGGTGGCAGCCCTGCAGCCCTGTTCCCAGCTGACCCCTGACTGTCTTGCCTACAGTCTGGCCCAGGGCCCTTCTGGCCTTGCTGATGGAGGTGACTGTCTATGGGCTGCTGGCCTACGGCACAGTGCACTACTTCGGCCTGGAGGTCGACTGGGAGCGGTACGCTGTCCACTCCAGAACCAGTGAGTGCCAGCCGGGCACCCCAGGGCCGGGGCCGACCCACGGTCCACCCCTGCTCACGGCCTTTTCCCTCCACAGCTTTCACCTTCCACCAGTTCTCCCAGTGGCTGAAGATGGTGACTGTCCCCACCATGTGGCTGGGGGTGGCCTCCCTCGCCTGGGAGCTGCTGACCGCCCTCTGGAGGTGTGTGAAGGGGCGGTGGGCAGGGGCAGAGCGGACAGGGCAGGGCTGACTGCGCTGTGCCCCCGCCCCCTGCCCCTCAGGTGGACCCAGGTGCGAGGGTGGCTGCAGAAGCTACGTACTGCCGTCCAGCTCTGCGTCATAGGTGCTGCCACGGTGGCCTTGTTCACGATCAGCCTGGTGGGTAGCCCAGCGGGCAGGGGCGGGGGGCTGGAGGGGCAGCACTGAGCTTCCCCCGTCTGCCCCCAGGTGCCATACTCCTACATGGAGCCCTCCAGCCACGGGCGCCTCTGGGCGGGGGCCCACCGCCTGTTCGGCGCCGTGGAGCACCTGCAGCTCGCCAGCTCCTACGGCCTCTTCCGACGGATGACCGGGCTGGGTGGGCGGCCTGAGGTGGTGCTGGAAGGCAGCCATGACGGCCACCGCTGGACGGTGAGGGCTCCCACGGGCCCCTGCCCGGGAAGCCCACAGGGTGGTGGGGAGCAAAGGGGGGCACTCAAGTCCCGCCGCCCTCCTGACCCCGGCTGGGCCCGCAGGAGATCGAGTTCATGTACAAGCCCGGGAACCTGAGCCGACCGCCCCCGGTCGTGGCGCCCCACCAGCCGCGCCTTGATTGGCAGATGTGGTTCGCCGCCCTGGGCCCGCACACCCACAGCCCCTGGTTCACGAGCCTGGTCCTCTGCCTGCTGCAGGGCAAGGAGCCCGGTGAGGCCCAGCGCAGGGGGGGGCGGGGCTCGTCGGGGGGCGGGGCCTCGGGGCGGGGCTCGCCAGAGGGGCGGGCTCGTGGGCGGGGCTTTGATGGAGAAGTGGGGCCTCGTGGGTGGGGCTTGCTGGAGGGGCGGGGCTCGTGGGCGGGGCTCGCTGGAGGGCGGGGCCTCGTGGGCGGGGCTTAGTTGAGAGGTAGGGCCTCATGGATGGGGCCTGGAGGGCGGGGCTCACCGGAGAGGCGGGGCTTGATGAAGGGGCGGGGCGGGGCTGGAGTCGAGCCGAGCCCCCGCCCCCACAGTGATCCGCCTCATCCAGAACGAGGTGACCAGGTACCCCTTCCACAAGCAGCCGCCCACCTTCGTGCGGGCGCAGCGCTACAAGTACTGGTTCTCACAGCCTGGAGAGCAGGGGTAAGGCCGGGGCGCCCGCTGGCGCGGGGGGCTGGGCTGGGACGCCGCGTGAACACCCCCTTCCTGCTGCAGCCAGTGGTGGCGACGCCAGTGGGTTGAGGAATTCTTCCCTCCCGTGTCGCTGGGAGACCCCGTGCTGGACCTGCTGCTCCAGCAGTTCGGCCTCCAGGTAGGGAGGCGTCCGCCGGGCCGGGGGCGGTGGCAGGGGTGACCGCCACCCACGGGGGGCAGCGCCCACGGACCCTCCTCCGTCCTCCCCGCACAGGACAAGAGCCCATCGCGGCCCCGCAGCTCCAACAGCACCCTGGCCCAGGCCCTCAGCTGGGTGCGGAGCCAGCTGTCCCCCCTGGAGGCCCCCACGCTGCTCTGGGGGCTCATCCTCGCGGTGGGGGCCGCTAGGGTCCTGCAGGCCCTGCTGGGGCCCCGCCGCACCCGGCCCTCCCCTCCGGCCCGGGAGGAGAAGCCCAGGCCGGCCCCCAAGGATTCGGGAGCCGCCCGAGCGCCCAGTGGCGGCGGCGGCCAGACGCCCCGGCGGAGGAAGTAGGGGGCTGTGTCGGCCACGGGTCCCCAGCGCCTCTCGGGGCAGAGCGTGCTCCAGCCACCGTGCCTTCGCCCCGTGTCCCGGCCGGCGCAGGTCGGGGTGCCGTCCCCGGGGCACACCCGGCTGCGCCCCGCCAACCCCGTCCCCGCCTGGACCACGTGACCCGCTCAGGGTCCTTCCCGGGACGTCAGCGTCACAGCCCCGCGCCTGCGCAGCGGCAGACGCAGCCCGGAGGCGTCACGCGGTCGCAGGAACCAATAAAGGCAGCTCTGTGCTTGACGTGCGTGACGTGCGTGCGTGCGTGCGTGACGCCGCCTTCCGGCTGGGGGCGGGGCCGCCGACCTGGCTCCAGGGCGTCTGCGCGCCCCCGGCCTCAGTGTTCCCGTCTATAAAATGGGCGCAAGGCCTGGCCTGGCGCTGCCCGAGGCCCTGGCCGGCCCGTCAGCTCCACATCAAGGCGTGTGGGGCCTCGAACCAACGGAGGGCCGGAGACCGCGCCGGAACCCCGCGCCCGTCTCGGGAGGAGCTGAAGGGTCGGCGCTGGGGAGCTACACACTTTAAAAAACCGGAGTGGGGAAGCCGGGAGGGCTCAGCAGGTTAAGCGCACGCTTTGCAGCCCTGGGGACCGAGGATCGAATCCCGGCCCCGGCCCATGCGGACCCATAGGCTGGACTGGGGTGTGCCCCCAGTTCAGTTCTTGCCGGTGCAGCCCTGTGCCCACCTGTGGAGTGAAACTATATGGAAAACTAATGTCGACTATGGAGACTGCTCTGGGCCCGCCTCCTTTCTCTCTGTCTCTCTCTGTCTCTGTTTCTCTCTGTCAAAAATCAATAAAATAAATTTTAAAAAACAAACAAAAAACAGGAGCATGGCCGGAAAGGGAGAAACAACACCCTTGAAAGTCACGAATCTCCTGTTGCAGGATACACAACACAGCGCCCTCCTGGCCCTTTGTGCAAGGGACAGTACGCTCTAGTCCAGGGGCATCCAACCTTGTGGCTTCCCCGGCCACACACAAAATACACTAACACTGACGGTCGCCAGTGAGCCCTAAGAAATAAACGCAAAAGCATCTCATCATGTTTTAAGAAAGTCTACAGGTTTGTGTTGGGCCACATTCAAAGCCATCCTGGGCCGCGTGTGGCCCACAGGCCGCGGGTTGGACAAGCTTGCTCTAGTCTATGATCGTCTAATAAAGTAGAAGTCTTTTAAAGATTTATTTTATTGTTTTTGACAGAGAAGGGGGAGGGCCCAGAGCAGTCTCCATAGTTGTACGTCATCAGTTGTTGACATGGTTCTGTTCCACACAGGTGGGCAGGCTGCACAATGCGGGAGCCTGGCAGGGGCTCCCTACATGGGAGGCACGGCCCCCCAGAGCTGGGGGCCGAACCAGGGGCTTCCCACAGGGGAAGCTCACCCCAACAAGAGCTGAACTGGGGGCCACACTCCAGTCAGCACATGGGTCCACACGGGCCGGGGCCGGGATTCAATCCTCAGTCCCCAGGGCTGTAAAGTGAGCGCTTAACCCACTGAGCCACCCCGGCCTCCCCTTGAAGTCTTTTAAGGGACTCTCACAGGTGAAGCAGATTCTTTCCTATCCCAGTAGAACTACAGTAGAAATGCTGTACTGTGCCCCTGGGTGCCCACTCCCGAGTCACACAGACCATGGTCACTGCAGGGACCATGGGGCCTTCCCTCCCCACCGCAGCTGACTGAACCAAGGGCGGCCAATCCAGGGGTCGGCTGGGAACTTCTGTGGCCTGGTATAGAAAGAGGAGGTGGGCCCCACCCCACAACTTAGAACCTAAACTAAGAAAAGCCAAGGGAGGGGAAGCCGGGATGGCTCAGCAGGCTAAGCACTCACTTTGCAGCCCCAAGCACGGAAGATCAAATCCCAGCCCTGGCCCATGCGGGCCCATATGCTGCACTGGGGTGAGCTTCCCATGTGGGAGCCCTGCAGTTCAGTTCTCGCCTCCCCCTGCACCCCGTTCTGCCCCTGGCTTCAGGGGGCCTGCCTGTCATTTGGGAGGCCCCCAGAAACCATGTCGAAAGTGGATGACATACAACTATGGAGACGGCTCTGGACTCTACCCCCTTCTCTCTGGTTCTCTGTCTCACTCTCTCCCTGTCTCTGTCAAAAACAATAAAATAAATCTTAAAAAACAAGAAAAAGGAAAGAAAAACCAAGGGAGCGAGAGCCCCATAGCGTCGCGGCACGCATGAACTTGTGAGAGCCCACGGGTACAGCAAAGACAGTGCAAGACCAGGCGACGCGGAAGCAGAAGGCGCTGGGCAGGAAGCCCAGACCTCAAGCAAGCCTGTGCGTCCTTAAGGGCGGCATCGTTTTCCGTTTGTTTCTGCAAAGTTTCTTTTTTTTTTTAAATATATATTTTATTTATTTATTTATTTTGACAGAGGAGAGAGAGAGAGAGAGAGAGAGAGAGATACAGAGACAGAGAGAGAACTGAACTGGGGGAGCTCCCAGCTCAGCATGTGGGTCCGCACGGGCCGGGGCCGGGATTCGATCCTCGGTCCCCGGGGCTGCAAAGTGAGCGCTTAACCCACTGAGCCATCCCGGCTTCCCCAGCACAGTTTCTTTAATGTCTGGCTTCTCATAGCCACTTCTGGTCAATCTGTCCCAGTGAGCTCTGAGTTGAAATATATGAAGAAAATCTGGCCTCACCCAGATAGGAAGTTGGAAAAGGGGCGAGTACTTCAGATGCCTTTTGGGATCGTTGTGGACGTGCCTCTTTTAATGCCGCATCGCAACGCTAAGTAGTAGTTTCTCAGGAGTCCGTTGCAATTTGGAATTTGAAACCATACCCGTGAGCTCTCTGTCCTCTGTCACGTGACAATCCACTGGACCATCTTGCACCATTTTGGAGCATCATATTATTGGTCATTTGGAAAATATTGGTCCATTGAATTATGCAGACCTTCCAAACACTGACACATTCCATTGCACAATCTCAAAAAATAAAGTCACGTCCATTAATATCACCATGCGTCTCATCAGAAAAACCTTTGTATGAGTGAGCTGTCAAGTTCACAGTAATGGGCAGTTTCCGGCTGGTTTCAGTCCCTTTATGTAACACTATCAGCTAGAAATGTCTGGAGAGGGGGCCACTCACTTGGGCCCCCTAAGTGAGATTCCCACAGACGTTTTTCTGTCCTAAACCAGTTACCTCTGGACCGACCTGTGTGGTTCTTTTCACGATCACAGGACACCCTTCATCAATAACCATCTGGGAACTTTGGAAAAAAAAATAGATTATTACTTACAGGCCCTAGGGTGTAGCAGGCATGTGGGTTGGGGGTGCACACAGCAAGGTAAGAGCAGAAAGACAGGGGAAGCCGGGAGGGCTCAGTGGGTTAAGCGCTCGCTTTGCAGCCGCGGGGACTGAGGATCGAATCCCGGCCCCGGCCCGTGCGGACCCATATGCTGAGCTGGGAGCTCCCCCAGTTCAGTTCTCTCTCTGTCTCTGTATCTCTCTCTCTCTGTCAAAAACAAAAAAAAAAATTAAAAAAAAAAAAAGCAGAAAGACAGATAAAGAGACAGAGCACAGACCTGGGAGCTGAAGGTGGGTCCTAGGGTTTCACGGATCTATTGGTGAATGTAAAACAGGAAGGGTGTTCAGAGTGCGGGAAGAGAGAACAAAGACAAGCAGACGGAACAGTCAGTCATCAGAATCTTTATCTCTCAACACAAAGGAGCGCCCGCTGAAGGGAGACGAGCGGCCAGTCTTTTCATCTAGTCCTGTGGCTGCAATGTGTTCCTTCCAGATAGCCCCCTTTGAAGAAGCAAAACCCTACGATCGAAGCTTAAGTCAGCCACTTGCCTCACAAAGGGCCGCTCCCAAGGTTTCCACTGCACACAGGTTTTCCCAAATCCTAATTTTTGCTTAAAAGCTAAACTTTATCGTTGGCAACAAATGCTGTCATCGTTTTCCTTGAAGTGACAGCCTCACTTTGTTAACTGGTTTTTTTTTTTGGTTTTTCTTTTTTATCTTTTTTTATATTTATAGAGAGTAATTATTTTATCTTCAGTGCATATTTATTTCTATTTTACTTTTGACAGACAGAGAGAGAGACAGAGACAGCTAGAGAACCGAACTGTGGAAACTCCCCAGCTCAGCATGTGGGTCCTGCCTGGGCCGGAGCCGGGATTCGATCCTCGGTCCTCATGGCCTCAAAGCGAGCGCTCAACCCGCTGAGCCGCCCCGGCTTTCCCCTTTTTTTTTTTTTAATATATTTTTTGTATTTATTTATTTTTGACAGAGAGAGAGAGAGATACAGAGACAGAGAGAACTGAACTGGGGGAGCTCCCAGCTCAGCATGTGGGTCCCCACGGGCCGGGGCCGGGATTCGATCCTCAGTCCCTGGGGCTGCAAGGTGAGCTCCTAACCCACTGAGCCATCCCGGCTTCCCCCATTTTTTTTTTTAATATATTTTTTGTATTTATTTATTTTTGACAGAGAGAGAGAGAGATACAGAGACAGAGAGAACTGAACAGGGGGAGCTCCCAGCTCAGCACATGGGTCCCCACGGGCCGGGGCCGGGATTCGATCCTAGGACCTCAGGGCTGCAAAGCGAGCACTTAACCTGCTGAGCCCTCCCGGCTTCCCCTAAACTGCTGTTTTTGGTTGTTGCTGTTTTTTAACTGGAAGTGTGTGGCCTTTAGACACAGGACCGGCAGTTGGGGCCACTGTCTGGGGTGTCGCAGGGCAGCAGCGCTTTCACCCACCATCACATTTATGTCATCATGGGGTCAACTCGGTGAAAAAGGCGAAGAACGTCCTAGTGTGTTATGAAAACATGGACTTCACCGAGTCCCGAGAGGGTCCCGGGGACCCCTGGGCGGCCAGGCCACCCGAAGAACGGCCGTGTGGGTGCAGCCACACTCTCGGAAGCAGTCCGTGCTCAAGGCAAACGCAGGATCCGAACTTGTACTTTTTTTTTATCTTTTCACATTTATAGAGAGAAATTATCTTTTTGTCTTCAGTGCATATTTATTTCTATTTTACTCTTGACAGAGAGAGACAGAGACAGAGACAGCCAGAGAACCGAACTGTGGGTTGAGCGCGCTGCCTGGTGCCTGCTCACGGTCCCCACCTCCTGGCGTTTGCTGCCCGCAACAGGCCTGTGTTTCTTCGGCAAAACGGGTTTATTTGGGAAAAAGAAAGAACTGCAGCTCTGCGCAGGGATGTAATAGTGACCCACGGGCGCGCGCGGAGATGGAAGGAGCGGGACGTTCTCTTACAGAGGAGCGCGAGGGGCTGCTGTGAGCAGAGCCCATTGGAGAACACGGAGCGACGTGTAGTGGCCTTTCATTGGCTGGGCTGTAGCCCTCCTGGCCTTTCATTGGCTGGGCTGTAGCCCTCCTGGCCTTTCATTGGCTGAGCTGTAACTCTCCTGGCCTTTCATTGGCTGAGCTGTAACCCTCCTTGGCCTTTCATTGGCTGAGCTGTAACCCTCATTGGTCTGTATTGGCTGAGCTGTAACCCTCCTGGCCTTTCATTGGCTGAGCTGTAACCCTCCTTGGCCCTTCATTGGCTGAGCTGTAACCCTCCTTGGCCTTTCATTGGCTGAGCTGTAACCCTCCTTGGCCCTTCATTGGCTGAGCTGTAACCCTCCTGGCCCTTCATTGGTTGAGCGGTAACCCTCCTTGGCCTTTCATTGGCTGAGCTGTTACCTTCCTTGCC
>PVKE010049067.1:0-11382 GCA_004027555.1 Craseonycteris thonglongyai | reverse complement strand
TTTTTTTTTTTTTTTTTTTTTTTTTTTTTTTTTTTTTTTTTTTTTTTTTTTTTTTTTTTTTTTTATCTTTTCACATTTATAGAGAGAAATTATCTTTTTGTCTTCAGTGCATAGTTATTTCTATTTTACTTTTTGACAGATAGAGAGAGAGACAGAGACAGAGACAGTTAGAGAACTGAACTGTGGGAACTCCCCAGCTCAGCACGTGGGTCCTGCCTGGGCCGGAGCCGGGATTCGATCCTCGGTCCTCATGGCCTCAAAGCGAGCGCTCAACCCGCTGAGCCGTCCCGGCTTTCCCCAATTTTTTTTTCTCTTTTTTTTTTTTAATTGCTAAATCTATTGGGGTGACATTGATTGGTAAAATTGCATAGGCTACAGGTATACAATTCTGCATTACATTGCCAGTGTATTGTATTGTGTGCTCTCCACCCAGAGTCAGTTCTCTTTCCATCACCATATATTTGATGCCTCCTCCCTACTAACCCACCCCATTGGACTCTCCCACCCACCTCCCCCTTTACCCTCAGGTAACCACTAAGCAATTGACACATTGATTCATAGTAAGAGGCTATACCTATCAATGGTTCTAAAATATGGGATTTTCAAAACTCCTCTTCTTCCTTTCCTAAAAAAAAAAAAAAAGTTTTCCAAAACAGATATTTGTGATAAAGTAATTTTAACTTTTATTATTTAATTTTTAATATTAAATTATATCTCAATAACATTACCTCATCTTCCATGAATATGGGAATCTGGGCACACGATAAAAACCTATTCATATAAACTGGGTGTGTGTGTATATGTACAGTGGATTAAGCACTGGCTAACTTCCTTCAAAGACAGTTTAAGGACAAATTTAACAATATGTATGTTCTGAACACTTGTTAATCCTATATGTGGTCTTTGGGCTTTTTGGAGGGGTAGCATTTTTATATTGAAAACACTTGATTTTTGATTTCTTTATGTGCCATGTTCTTTTGAAAGGATTTGAGGCAAATTTTTATAATAAACACATGTTTAGACAGAAGAAGTATAACTGAAAATAATAAACAATAAATATTATTAACCATATCAGAAAATTGATACTTTAAAAAAGTCCTTCAGTTGAGTATGAATTTTGGCTCTGAACTTGCCTAGAAACCATAGCAGAGAGGGAAACATGATAAATTCTGTAATTCTAATTTTAATGAAAAATATCATACCAGTTCATGTTTTTTTTTTTTAATTCTTGATTTTGAGAGACAGTTATGACATGGAACTTAATGTAAAGGACACTAACCAATATAACTGATGATGTTCTCTGGATGTTAAAACATTTGGAAGTAAAATCTGGTGGGAACACTTTAGATTCTTTACTTTCACAAGATGTAATTAGCAGGTTTTATTTTAAAATGACAAAATTTTAATTTATTGAGAATTCCATTCTCAAAATCAACAAACACATTCTGCTTTGAGAGATACAATTTTGTAGATATTATGAATCAAAAGAAAGCATATTTTAAGTCATAAGCATAGCAAATTCTAATACTATCATTATGTGTCTGTTCTAGAAACCCTTAAAAATGTCTTTAGTCAGTAAGATTGGAAATAGTTTAAAAGTTAATGCCCTGATGTTAATTTCCAAGTATGTTATTACTCTCCTTCTTATATCTGATTCCCTTGTCCTCTGAATTTATACTATGGAAAATTGTAAGAAATAATAAAATCAAGTTGTAATTTGGTCTGGGAGTATAGGATATTTGTACCTGTGTTAAAATGGTTCATATCCTACCTACATAACCTACATAATATTTCATCATCAGTATTAATTCACTAATGTCATTTGCTTGGTTTTGCAGTATTTATTCCCTAATATCATTTGCTTCCATTTCTTTGGGTCAAACTGGACTGATGGCTTAGATTCAGCAAACTATGTAAACTGTATATTTGCCCCAGACGTAATGAAGCTGTTGCTGTTAATGTAACCCTGCTGTATGTTCCCTTCTTCTCCCTAGTGACACACACACATCAGAGCGGTTGCCTGGCATTCCAGCTGTGTACACACTGCACTTTGATACGCATCCTCTGACATACTGCATTATTTGTATTAAAGGAAGGAGCAGTGGAATTAAGTGGGTTTTAAGTATTAAGTGGATTTTGTTGCAAGGTGCATAGTGTTTAATGTGAGACATTAGAAGAGTTGATGGGAAAATATTTTTATCAAGTCACTTTATTATTTCAGAAAAAGAAAATAAGAATTTTTAAGTGGAGTTGTGGTAAAACCACCATTACAGGTTTTAATTTAGTTTTTTAAATCAGGTTTCATAGTATTATCTAGCGCTGTATTCAAGATAGCCCAGGAACTTCCTGTGTACATTTAAAATATAAACAGAGGTTTTTCTAACTAAGCCACTTTTAAAAGCCTTGTTTTTCTGACATCAAAAGTATAGGTTATACAGCATTTTCCAAATAGCATCAAAGGACCAGAGTCCTCATATTTTGACAAAGATGCATTGATGGAAAGATTTCCTTTCATTGGTAACCAGTGCCTAATATGATTATAAATGAATTTAATAATTTATATTGTTTTATATATTATTATACATATTACTATGTATAAGAATACTATTTCTTATGTAGTGAATTAGGGGGACATATAGGAAGATGCCCTTTCAAATAATGTAGTATACATTTTTTTTGTAGGTCACCTGTTTTCTCTTTCCATTATAATTCTAAAATTCTGTAATTATTTTCATCTTATAAGCACAAGAGTAGCATATATACCTAGAATTAAACTACTATAAATAATTCAGCTTGGCCCTCATTGTGGAGAATATAATATTAAGTTAAAAAAAACAACAACAGGCTGAGACAAGGAAATTGATTTCTCTAGGAATGATTCATTTGTAGAAGTATTATACAGTGTGTCTTTAGCACTGTGCATATTTTTTTAATGTGGCAGTTGCCATGGAAACCACATTCTATGGCATGTGTTCCACTTTTAGATAAAGAATATTCTTTTTAAAGACAAACCTTCCAAGTAATAAAATGTAAAGCATTACCTTTGAATTGGCAACTTTGAGCCAGTTAAAAATGATTGTTTGAATATTTGGTCTTTTGTTCTCATTATATTTAATTGGTAGTTCTTGAAGAAGTAAGCATTCAGTGCTGGAGATACTTAAAATAGGGGGTATAGTGTGGTAACTCTGCAGTGGGGAAATTGGGGAGAGGGCAGGGGAACACAAATCTATGTATACAGAATGTTCCTCCAGACAAGAAGCTTTTAGTCATATCAAGTGTCTAAGTATCCAGGAATAAAACAGTCAGATTAAGTAATCTAGACAGATGACCACATCCAATTATTTTTAGTTTACAGATAAAGAACTTGTGGTTCAAGGACATTATCTTGTCCAAGGTCACAGAACCAGCAAACCAGGGCGGCTTAATCTCAATTCAGTGCTCTTTCTTTATCTCACAGCCTCTTCTGAGAGAGATTTTAGGTTTTTGGAGAGACCTGGACATACAAAAAAGGAACAAGGTTAGATGTGGATCTTTGCCTAGCATGGGAGAGAGACACTGGTACTCTTTGTTCCACAGGAGAGTTTCATTGCAATTTGCATTTCTTTCAGTGATTTGCCTTACTTGACATTGCTGCAAAGTCATAATTAAATCATGCTGCTTGAGCTCCAGTTTTAGAAAGCAGTACCTCCTAGAACAACACTAAATTTGTATGCTTGTGTGTGTTTAACAGCAGCAGAAGCAACAAATATTTATTGTGTACCTACCATGCGCCCAGCTCTCTGCTAGGCCCTCTGCATGGCATTATCTCATTCAGCACTTCCACCCTATAAGGATTAAATTTCCTATTTGGAAACACTGTTTTGACCTTTTTATATGGGGCAGAACGACCATGTGCATTTCTAATTTATTCATGAAAAAAGGATTCAGAAAGCATAAGTAAATTGCCCAAGGTTACATAACTAGTAATTAGTATGGCTGAGATTCGGGGAAAAGGGCCCTGCCCCATACACCTGCTTATATATGAACTTGTCTCTGTATTTCAGTTATTCTGCATAAGTTTCATTAGATTTAAATTTGGGGTTGTTAATACATTGCTAGATTTTAGTATAGCACACATAACTCAGACTCTGTAAATCCAAATCAGGTTTTAGCCAGTAGTTTCAATCTTTCTCCAAAGTCGCAAGCCACGGTTATGTCTCTATTCTGAGATAAATTAAACTCTGAAGAGATAATGCATTTCTTAGTATTTTATTTGGAACAGAATTCCTTCCCACAACTTTCAGAATTTGTAGAATGGAAAAAAACAAGTATGTTTTTGAATTGGGTTCAAATTAGGCTTTCACATTATTGCTTTGAAATAAGAAGATATGTCCAGAGTAAGAGTCTAGTAAGCTTTTAGGTTGATGAGGCCTACTATTCTCTATAAAATTGGCTCAGAAATTTGCACTTAGTACTGGTGACTGTGGTTTGTTGTGAATGGTTTATTAGAGGTGAATGTTATATTCCCATGCTAATTGGGAATAAACCATATGATCCATTCATTTTATGGAATGAATCTTTAAACCTTGGACTTCACTGTTAGCGTTTTTCCCCTAAAGGAACTTTGTAAGTGTCCTATTGTATGACAGCTGGTCAAAACCTCTTAGAAGTGAGGTCAAGTAGGTTCAAACCTGGAGACTGTCTCAATAGAAATACAAAGAACATTTAGAAAATGTGTTTGTCCAACAATCCTCAAAAACAGTTTATGTTGATATAGTTTTGGCTTAATCTTAGAGTTATTTTGGTCAAAATGAAAAGTTTTCAGATGAATTCATTTTTTTTTTAACCTAAAATACCTCAGAGATAAGTCATTATTCCACATGCTGAATATCATTCCATGGACACGAGGAAAAATACCTTCAGCTATTTTTAGCACGTTGCTCTTATTTCTCCCCTTCACCTTGGCCTCAGTGTACTCACTAAGAATGTTGGCAGAAATTATCTTTGCGGAAATATTGGGTGAGTAACCCTTCCTTGATGTCTTAGAAAAGTCATTTTCGGATTTCTGACTCAATCAGTTCTCTAAGAGACATCCCTGCTGTCTTTATTTGTATATTTGAGGTAATTTTTCTGATAGAGAGGTTGAAGCAAAAGTGCAAGAAATGATTGGCAAAATGATGATATCATCTAATGTTCAAAGAGCTGGCGAATTGAAGCTTATTAAACTGTCATTTTGTCTTCCATTCAGGACTAATTGGAATCAGGCCTAGTTGCATGATATGAAAGATATTTAACACCTGAGCATTTTTCATGACAAAAATGACAGAAATTGAAATGTCAGGGAGGTCGTAAGCTCCTGTTTGAGGAGGAGAGCAAGGCATTACATGAAAATAATGGTCTATTTTCAAACTAATATATGTGCGCAGAAAATATTTGAAAATATTATCATTAGGTGGAAACTTTTAAATAATAAAAACTGGTCTAATGGAAACCTAAAAGCATCACTCTGGTATAGAGGAGCTTCCAGTGAACCTGGAACCAACAGCACAGCCAGACCTAGTATCTCAAAACAAGGGAATTTTCCAGTTGAAGGACTTGAAAGTTGCAGGTCTTTAAAAAGGTCAAAATTAAACTGGTGATTCATTCATCTTAAGTTTGCTCTTTAAGTCATTATTTATTAACGAAACAAACCCCAGATCCCTAGGGTCAAGTGGGACCTTATTTATTTTGTTATTTGCAAAGATGTCATTTAATGTACGAAATGCATGTGTTCACCAAATGTTTCCTGAAAAGCTAATTTTTTGTAACGTAAATGTTATTCTCACTTGTTGGGCAACTTAATAAGAGCCCCAGATAAAGTGATGTTGGCATATGCAGCAACAGAAGTAGAGTGTGAGGGCTGAAAACTTTTTGTTCTTCAATTATTCAGATATTACTGCCAAAACTGTTGTAGACAAAAGCCATGAGTTCAAGAAGTACAGAGCATCCCCCCTCCCCTATTAAAGTCAGTTCTGTGCAGATGCTGGTTCTCTGCTCTAAAGGACCTTCCACTTCAATTAGGGGAAGGCTTGTAACACACACAAAAACAAATTAAGCAGGAGAGTATCACATAGTGATAGCTGGTAGGTGGAGAATGTAAATGGAGAGATCAGATATAGTGACCCAGTGTTTGGACATCAGAGAAGGCCCTTCCAAGGAAGCGCTATCGCAGCTAAGTTCCAAGCCAGACTGAGGGAACAACTGGTGAGCAGGCCCCATTGGACAATAGACTTGGTGTGTGTAAAAAAGGAGAAAAGAGGCCTGTGTGACATAAGCATGGCAGCTACAGGGCAAGGCAGGGAGGGCCTTTGGGGAGTTTAGATTTGATTGTAAATGTGATTGGAAGACAGAGGCTTGTAAGCAATAAAGTGACATAGTCTGATTCATGTGGTTAAAAGACCACTGTGTCTGTTGTGTACAGTCTTATATGTCTATATGGTATATGAGTTTGAGGCAGTAAGACTTGCTGCTGGGGGATCTCGGGATAGCTCAGCAGGTTGAGTGCTTGCCTTGCAACCATGAGGCCTGGGGATCAAATCCTGGCCCCAGCCCGTGCAACCCATATGCTGAACAGCAGAGCTCAACTGGTAACCAGGTTGAGATTCCAGAAACACAAATTTGAACATCACTGGCATATACACAGTAATTAAAAAGGGGACCTGGATGCAATTACCAATTTCTTATCAAATATGAAGATAGAGATGTTGGTTCATGGCCACTCTCTACCACTTTCTAGCTCTATAAACCTGAGTAACTCACTTCATATCTCTGGTTATCACTTTCCACATCTGTAATCCTCACTCATTCATCCATTTAGTATCATCTGTTGAACTCCTAGTATGTGCCAGAAACTAACTAGACCTTGGAATATTAAAAAATAAAAGGCATAATCCCTGCCCTCCAGTTTATAGTCTGGAGAGACAGGCATTGTGCATCTGTCATAAAAGGAGGGTGATATGGTTCATACTAACAGAGGAGCAATGAATGCCTTCTTTTAGCACAGACCAAGGCTACATCTTACTACACACAAAGGCTGCATAGAAAGGAGACACAGTAACACCTCTGGTCAGAAGGATAAGCTGCCCTCAAGTCCCCATGAAGGCACCTGTTTGCTGATTATGCCACCTGATTGTTGTGTTGATCTGTTCAGGCCCTTTAAGATATTTTATCATTCTGTAGGGTAGAGGGAGGTCAGTACCTTCCCGATCCCTTTCTACTCTCTGGAAACTTTGCCTACACGCCTGCCTTCTCCACCAGATGTGTAAGGAACTGGTATGTAAATAGAGATACCAGCATGTAAACATACAGTTATAGTCTGTGGTCTCTAGCACGCCCACCCTTTAGGTCTTTCAGAGTTACTGATATAGAAAGACAGATATACACACAGACACACATACATATACATACACACATACATACATACACATATACATACATACATGTGTCTATATAAATGCAATAAAGTGATAAAGGTGCTTTGATTGTAAGTAAAGAAAATATGGCAGTTGTGTATGTGGTACTAGGACATAGGGTATGGGTAGGTGATCTGAAAAGGTTACATGAAAGGAGGTATCATATTCATTGAGTTTTAAAAATGAGTAGACATTTGCTCTGCAAATGAGAATAGGGATAGCATTCTGAACAGAAGAGTAACACAATCCATTATTCCATGCTGAGGAGTTCGGACCTGATCCCCTCAAACACTGGCCTCCTATATGGGGTTTATACTGTCTATGCTGCCATTTCTGTCTCTTCTATTTCTGCACCTCAATGTCCTACTTGTGAGACTTATTGCCCCTGCTGGTTATTATTGGAACAGCATTCTCCCAAGTAAGGTTTACTAGGATATAGAACAAAAAAATGTAAACTTCTATTTATGTGTATTTGTATTTCATCTTTTCAAAATACCTATTTTGTTTCAGTGTAGTAGCGTTACAGATATATACACACATACACACACATACATACATGCTGGGTTGCATACCCCAATTTTTTATGGCAGGAGTGTCTAATAAGTTTAGGAATCATAACTGTAAACAATCAGAAGTCACTGAAGAATTTTAAGCAGAGGATTAAGAATTGGAAGACAGTGAGATTGGAGACTGGGTAACTAGTTAAGAGTCATCCCAGTGACAGATGATAAGGGGCTTAGCTAAGGCACTAGCAGTGAGGAAAGTTGATGTGACAGTGAGAGAGAGAGAAGACCCAGAGTTGTGGTTTGATGTGCCACAGGATAGTTAGGTGTCACTGTCACTTAAACAAGTGCAAATATAGAACTACAGTTCAAAAGAGAGCTCTTCTTTGGAAATAAAGATTTGAGAGTCAGCAGGATGGATGGTAATGGATCCTAAGGAAGGGAAATAGAATGAGAATAGATAGTACTCGTTGCCTAAAGGAAGATGGAGGAAATAGAGCTGGACAAGAAGACTGAGAAAGTGAGTCAACAGTGATAGGAAGGGGAACCAAGAGAAGTTGGTATTTCAGGATCCAAAACAGGGGAGGCAACAATAATACTTAACTCCTGGATTGTTGTGCGACATTGAAGTGTTACTTTATTTATTTCAATATGTGAACTGTGGCCACACAACATAAGCACCAAAGAACAAAATCTGCAGCAGGACATGGACTTTGAGGTCAGGAAGCCCGTTTCAGAGATGAAAAACTTGAGGCCTAGAAGAATGAAGCACATCAGGCAGTTAGTGGCAGAGCCAGGCATAGTTTGCGAGCAACACTAAATCAGGCTTTCTTGGGGATGTAAGGAGGATTAGCTACATGCCCATCCCAGCACCTCCAATCCCACTGAGCAGTGAGGGTTCAGGTCTCCAGAGAGCCTTGGGGGCTAGAGAAAGGTCTCATAGCTCACCTAGAGAAGCAGCAGTCCATTGTCAAGGTCATCCAAAGAGGCCAAAAGGACCAGGTTTTGCCTGAGACTATGTAAGAAGAGCCAGGAGTTTGAGGATCTGATATCAGAAGGAGAACATGTCTAGCCTAGCATCGGTCAGCAGTGGGGTAAGGAGATCACAAAGCTGTTCCAAAAGTCCCCTCAGATGTCCAGATTCTCAGACTAAGTCACTGGACTGTGAGAAAGCTCCCACTCCAGAACATCTGCCACCATGCCTGGGGTCTATCAGCTACATTGCTTGAAATATCTCTTAAGTAGATTTGTCTGGGCTGACTAACATTCTCTCTCTTGCTTGCCCTTTTCTTTATCAAATGCATTTGCCTTGACTAGGTAACTCATTCTTGCATTTAAAAATTCAAAATAATTCAGTAAAATGAACTATTGAATGAGTCATTCATGAAACCTTTAAAATGTAAATGAGGAAAAGAACAACTGATTTTAAGATGGAACTCCAAAAGTTCCTTCATTTATTTCTGTTCCTTCTTCGTTAATTGAGTAGCTTCATATAGCAGTCACTGTACTAAGAGGAGGTCTACAAAACACAGAAGACAGAGCCTGTCTCTGGAAGAATTCACAGTCTTGTCAGGACATTTAGCAAGCACACAAAGCACTGCAGATGAGATCACTGCTGTTATCTGGTCATCTGCATCGGCAGTCAGAAAGAAAACCGTGTGTGCCTGAGGAACCAGGCGAGACTTCACAGAAGAGATCTGAACAACATCGAGGCAGACAGGAGAATAACTGTCATAGCCACCATATTGTGAAATGGTTGCCATGTAAATTGCTCCCATCAAGCTGAAATCCATCACACTAAAGAAATGGGAGTTTTGCTGGTTGGAAAGAGTGTGAAAGGAGAAGGAAGAGGAATATTGCAAGAAGAAGATAACTTCCTGTGGGATTCCATAAGGCAGTTGTCGTCAGATGATAGGACATTTATCTGGAGGTTGGAGGGAGGGGGCAAGAAAAAGTTGTAGGAAGTGCAGGGGTTAGTAATGGCCAACCTGTCATCACATAGAGACACAAAAGAGGACACCCCCCCCCCTTAGGGAAAAAAACCCCAAGATGCCCCTGTCCTCATAGAAAACCTTGGGGGTGGGGGTGGCAGGAGAGAGGATAGCAGGTCAGCTTCTTTAGGGTAAGGTTGTAGGCCAAGGTCACCGCTTCAGGGTTTGAGGGGCACTGCTTATTCCCCCTTTCTGGTTCCCGAACATTATTTCCTTTCCTGCACCTCAGTCCTTGCCCAAGTACACCATCCTCTGAGCTGCCTCCATGTGCGTCCTTACAGGACTGGGCTAAGCACATCATTGTCAGAAGTGAACAGCTGTGTGCTTAAGGGTTTGACCAGTCATGGCCATGTAAGATGACAGCCTACAGAAGGGGCCAGTACTGAGGAATGATCAGGCCTGGAACTGTGGGGAATTTCAGTATCCACAAATGACCTTGTGAAAGGTCATTTTCATTAAAATGTGATTTTGTTGTCTATAGAAATATAAACATTTTCAGCTGTTTTCTTTCTTTCTTTTTTATTTCTGTATTTATTTTGAGAAAGGAAATTGAGCACAATATTATCTGCTAGACACTTTTTCATATGCTTTCTGCGGGGAGGTAAGTATTACCTGTTTTTACAGAAAGGAAGGCAGACCCAAGCTGTGCACCGCTGAAATGAAACAGTTAGGATTTGAACCCAAGTCTGTCTGACTTCAAAGCCTGTGAGCTCACCCTCCCCTGCACCTCATCATGATGTATGAGTATATATGAGCGTTACAGGCATAGCCATTGGTGGGAAAGCCGTTTTATTTGCTACTACTCACTAGTGACTTGTGGTTAACATTCATGACTAGTATGGGGATAATTTCACAGAACAAATCAAATTGACATGTCAGAACTATTTAGAAGGACAGATACTTTGGGGACCCTCTGAGTCCCTCCCCCAAATCCTAGTGTGTCCCCCAGCATTTTACACACGGCATTACAGCTCTTTCTTTTTGAGTTGCCATTAATGTCAAACTGGAGTTACGGCTACAGTTTTTTCCCCTGAGCAACTCTTTCTCTTCTGAAACTCTGTGGCAGCCCATGGTTGTTTAGATCGAGCTCAGGAATGTTTTCAAACATTAATTTGGTTTGACATGAGTTGGTGTGCAAATTAATTATTCAGGCACATATTGTTCCGTGTACATGAAAAGAATGAAACCGTAGTGAATCACATTCTAACTACCACATGTGAATTGCTGTGTTTGTTACTAGCAATCAGACTATTAAAAAACAAAAGCTGGCAACGTATAGTAACTCTGAATTTGGCCAGTCCCACATAATTAGCATAAATATGTGAAGCAATCAGAACAGTTTTGGACTTCCTAGGAAAGTGTTCCTATTCTTATCTAGTTCTAAAAGAATGTGCAATAAACTATTCATTTAACCAAGTATAAAAATATGTCTGCTATGCAGTTATAATCATGTGTCAT
>PVKE010049066.1:0-11384 GCA_004027555.1 Craseonycteris thonglongyai | reverse complement strand
TCACATCATTCATGCATCGTATTATGTGCCCATCACTCAGTATCAGTTCCCCTTCCATCACCTTATATCTAGTGCCCACTCCCACCTCCCCCCACAACTCTCCCCCCCTCCTCCCCCCTATCCTGGTAACCACCAAACCATTGAGTGTGTCCATAATGCTGGTGAGCACCTACTTCTAATAACTAAGACACCTTATAGTTTACAAAGTACTGTCTCACGTATTCTTATGTTGACCATCACGACAGTTGTGTAAGGAATAGATATCATTATGTCCAGTTTTTTGCCCTCCTGGCCTTCAGGAGGGCAAAAAATTAGTTCAAGGTTTACAAAGTTAAAATGTTTTCTCATCTATTCTCTATGATACATCTGCCATATTTGATTAAATTACTTTTAGATTAATAGATGAGTTGAGAGGAAGCTGGGAAGGCTCAGCAGGTTAAACGCTCGCTTTGTAGCATCAGAGCTGGAGGATCAAATCCCAGCCCGGCCCAGGCAGACCCATATGCTAAGCTGGGGTGTGCCCCCAGTTCAGTTCTTGCTGGGGCCTATGCGGGAGGCTCCCAGCCCAGTTCCTGCCCTGTGCAGCCCTGCACCCACCTGTGGAGTGAAACTATATGGAAAACTAATGCTGTCAACTATGGAGACTGCTCTGGGCCCTCCCCCTTCTGTTTCTCTCTGCCTGTCTGTCTCTCTGTCAAAAATACAATAAAAATAAATTTAAAAAAAAATAGATGAGTTGAAGATTTATTTTCTCATAAAAGCTAAGCTGAAAATGGTAAGCTGCAACTGAGCATCTAGAACATTGTGGGAAAAAGTAGAAGTTAACTCCAACAGTTGTAATCTTGCTTTAGTTGACAGCATTTTGTGCTCTCACGCAAATTCCCACTAGTCAATTTCCATCTGTCTAAAACAGAAATGGTCTTCCTCGACTCTGGTTAGGGAAGAAGCACACAGGGATTTTTTCTATCATTTTGTTTGCTTGCTTGCTTTTTTTCATGCTTGAAAACTTACTATCAATATTGAGAAAGTGCCTTGAATTTATAAACATTTTTTAAGTTAAGGAGGAGTGAAGATGACAGGCAGAAGACGACCCAGGGTACAGCCATATGGTTACAGTTTCATAATAGTCACTGTAAAATGAAAATAAGCCCAGTGATAGAGCCAAAGAGTAAACATGCAACTTAGTAAATATTGGCCAAATCCTTACTTCCCTCCCACACACACACTGAGATCAGTAGAACTAATAAGGCTGAACAGACGTTCTTCTTCCTACAATTTTGGATGTTGAGAAAAATGTGTATGTTTCCCAATAGAAAATAATAGGGTTTCTAATTTGTATTGTTATTTTAGTTTCACAAAGTTGAGAGAGACTAAGAAGCAGAGAATAAAACAAAGAAAGAATTTGTGTTCATTCCGTCATTAGGCGGTAAGTAGACACATGAGCATCTTATTTTATATTGTGTCTGGCAATGTGTGCAAAGATAGACTTCTAGAGAAAGACTGAAAAGGGATATGAAGAACATAGGCTTGGCATTCTTTTAAAATACCCAAATTGGGGGGTGCCAGAATAGCTCAGTGGTTGAGCTCTTCCTCTCAATTATGAGGGCTGGGATTCATTTCCCAGTCCCTGACCCCGCAAATTCATATGCTGAGCTGCAGTGTAACTGGTATCTACTGAGATGGCAGTGAAGATTCTTGCCTCCCATGCAGGAGGCACTGGGTTCCGTTCCCGCCCTATGCAACCCCTCATCTACCTGTGTGAAATGAAACTATATCACAACTAATGATGTACAACTAAAGAGACTGCTCTGCACCACCCCGCTGTCTCTCTCTCTTTCTTTCTTTCTCTCTCTCTCTCACACCATCTCTCAAGCAATAAAATAAATCTTTTCTAAAAATACCCAAATTACAGTTAACTTATTAAGAAGTAGTAAGTAGCATTCTTGATCATCTGATTAGAACCAAATTTCTTTATTTTCTGTTCAGCACCAAAAGAAAGTAATGATTACCTCCTTGATGAGCAGTTTCCAAATTGGTGTGATTTCAACATCAATAGTATTAGGCCCACATATTAACCTCCTATAAGGAGAGATCACAGATCACTCATTTACTACTAATAATAAAACTCATTTTTTATCCATTCAAAAAAAAATTCTATTGCATGTTCACTTTCTTACTTGTGGTATCAACATAACACTCCCTTGTTCCATAACACCCCCATTCTCCTCAGAATAACTGGGGAGGGTTCCCAGGTACAAAAAACAATAAACATGATCTTATTGCACCTATTGAACTTGATTCTTTCTGAGGTCTAAATATTTCTCTCAGGGCAATTTGGGTATGTAATGTTAGTAATTGTCTCATTCAAGGGTTTCAAGATTGGCATTCTCTCCTCTAATTGTCCCCAACTCTGGCTCCACAGAAGTGTAAATAGGAGTGAGTAGTATTCTGTACCTACCTTTCTATTCCTACCCAGTTCTGGGAAGCTGCAAAATTTATTTTAACCTGAGTGAAAAGGTTTGGGTTCTCAAAAATAGCTCTACACAAAGAGTTATACAGCCTTTAATTGAAAACCCAGAGATGTGTTTCTTTGATAATGCATGGTAATGACCCTTTATGAGTTATTTTGCTCTTGAGAACACTAACCACTCTCTCTGTGCTTTCTATATAGATGTTCAGATCAAATAGCTCGGTTGAATGTATTAGAGCAGTACTTCTCAAACTTCAATCACAGATAATCACAGAGAATTTTGTGATTTTGTTAAGAAAATTCTGATTCAATAGGGGTCTAAGATTCTGCATTTCTAATAAACTCTCAGGTGATGCCGATGCTGCAAAGCTCAAGGTCTACTCAAAGTCTTTGAGTCAAAGCACTAGAAATGGGAGAGAGAAGAGTTATGAGAATCAAAGAAACTTGGGACCAGCAACACCTTAGTAAAGTTTTTCTCTTCTTTTTAACAATTAGAAAACTAAAGCCCAGAGAGGAGAAGCTATTTGCTCAAATCCACATAGTGAATTAGCGGCAGACTCTTGACATTCAATCCACTGATTTTCAAAAACTAGCTCCTCGGATTTCACATTGTGGAGCTATAGGTCTTCTATGATATTCTTCTGTTGCTCCACAATTATTATTAGACTATATTATCATAGTATAATATATAGTTACTGATTACAATCAAAACAACCTTATTATTAAAATAGCCTTGAGAAACCTTGTGTAGAGTAGAAAGAGCACTGAATTTAGAGCCAGAAGTGTGAGATTCAGTTCTTTCTCTCTAATTTCCCATCTATGTGACCTTGTGCAGCTCATTAAACCTCTCTGAGCCTCAGATTTCTTCATATAGGAATGAAGAGGTGTCTGTTCTACTTTCCTGACAAGGTGGCTCTGATGAACTGAGATAATATATGTGAAAGCATTAAATTTAATAATACTACCTAGAGCATTACAAGGCTTTCTGATACTGATTACTTAAGATGACTATTAACTAGTCTCTCTATTTGTCTAATTGACAAGAGTCCTTTGACTTGGTTGTAGATAACAACATGCATAGTACCTAATCTCTTGTTCTTCTCTTGTCAGACCTGATCCAAATTTTAGATGTATCTTGGCAGAACTGAGCCAGTCTTCCAAAGAGCTAAAATAATAATAATACAAAAGACATATTTAGCCATAATATTTTTGGGATAATTTTATTTCCTTTGGATGCAATTGCTGACACAACTTACCCAATTTTCTGGAACTGTCCTTCTAAGTTGTCCCAGATATACCTTATTTTCCGTACTTTTATGCATCTCACCTATAAAAGAAGAGTACTAAGGAAGTCTCTAGTTTGAAGGTCAGCAAATACACAACAGTTCAGTGGCTAAAGAAGCACTTGTGGAAGAAGCAAAGATAGAGCCCTACTCTACTTACTTAAGCTATCTTTTCTTAACTTAGCCTATCCTTTCCTGCTATACAAATGGCATTCTTCATTAAACGTCATCATTCAATCAACCTATACCGTGGGCTTACTACATGAATAAATATATGAACAAAACTCAGTCTCTGCATTCCACTGCTTAATAACCTAACAAGGAAACAAATTCTATTACAAAAATAAATAAATAAATAAAAATATACTGCACAGTTAAATACATACATGTCAAAGAAATAAAAATATAATAAAGTTGAAAATAGATTATTGAAATGTTGCAGAAATATGGAGAGGGCAGATAACATAAGGAATTGTGGAGCATATGATATCTGAGCTGCAGCCCTGATTGACTGAAATAATTTTGCTCAGATGAGCAGGAAAGAAGGCATTTCAAAGAAATGATGCATAAGTAAGTTGTGGGAAGAGGCAAGTGAGTGGGCCTGTTTGAGGAACAGAGTATGAGGCTGGGAAGATAAATAAGAATCAGGTTATACCTTAAATGCTAGGATGAGGTATTTAAGACTTTATCTTATAGGCAATAAACTTGCAGAGTAACCTATAGAAGAGACACTGAAATAATCACGTTGGCAACAGGTACAAGAAGAGAGTGAGGAGGTTATTGCAAGAGAATGTGCTCCAAGAATTAAGAGACTGAGGCTAGTAGCAGTGCAAAGGAAAGGAAATAATGTTTATGATAATTATGTCTTGTTTCTGATTTCTTTGAGCAACTTTATAGATGAATCTGAATTTTTGTCAACTGGTGATGAAAGCATAAAGAAAAACAGAGACTGTGATATTGCTATGGAGCAACGCTTATAACCCCATTTTATCCATTGAAATCAACTAGGTTTAAGAAGTATGGATCTAGGGGAAGCTGGGATGGCTCAGTGGGTTAGACGCTCGCTTTGCAGCGCCAGGGACCAAGGATCGAGTCCTGGCCCCGGCCCGTGCGGAACCATGTGCTGAACTGGGAGCTCCCCCAGTTCAGTTCTCTCTCTCTCTCTGTCTCTGTATCTCTCTCTCTCTCTGTCTGTCTAAATAAATAAATAAATAAATAATATAAAAAGAGGTATGAATCTAGGGGAAGCCGGGATGGCTCAGTGGGTTCAGAGCTCACTTTGTAGCCCTGGGGACTGAGGATCAAATCCAGGCCCCAACCCGTGCGGACCCATATGCTGAGCTGGGGAGTGCCCCCAGTTCAGTTCCCACCGGGGCGAGACCCCAGCCCAGTTCCTGCCCTGTGCAGCCCCGCACCCACCTGTGGAATGAAACCATGTGGAAAAACCAATGATGTGCAACTATGGAGACCGTTCTGGGCCCTCCCCATTCTCTCTGTCTCTGTATCTCTTTCTCTCTGTCAAAAACCATAAAAATAAAAAAAAAAGAAGTATGGGTCTAAAAATCGCATAACTCCCAGGATTCAAGTTGTATAAAGGGAGAATTTCTTATTTTATTAAGTATATAAGTGCAAAATCCATGTTGAAAAATGTTTTAGGGACTAATGATGGTAGAATGTGAGGCCCTTGCTGAGTTAGCGAACCTAAATCAAAAGGCTGTGAAACCAAACAGGTAGAAAAATTTATAAACCATCATAGACACAAACATCAGGAGAGGAAGGCAGCAAAATGATGCATGAAGAGGTTACTAACAAGTTTTGTCTGAGCCAGAAGATGGAAAATTTCATTAACTCTAGATAATTGCTGAGGCTATTCCTCACAGAGTAAGAATGACTTTAATGTAGACCTCCTAAATACCTTTGAGAATCCCCTAGCAGGACACCTCTCTGCCTAAAGTTTCTCTGCTTCCCCCATGACCTATTGGAGGCTCTAGAAACTGGCAAGAGGATATTAAGTATAATATTTGCAAGGGGTGGAGTTTATTTGCCCATTTCCTAAGACTTCAGACCAAGAAACAGTAATTAGAAAATCAGGAATCTGCTGTGCAGTGAATTTTACCTTTTCTTTCAGAACCAGGACGCCCTTTCTGCAGCACTGGGTTCAGTATTGCGTGCAATTCTATAAAATGGTTCTTAGAGGCTTCTCTTAGCCTGTGTTTGCAAACTTGACAATGTTCTTTGATGAAGTTTCCAAACTCCCATTAAATGGCCCTGAATGGTTATCATTTTGGTATTGTTATTGTTTAGCCATCAGTGTTGTTGTGGTTGCGCATGTGTGACATCTCAAATTTTAATGAAAGTTTTAATCCTTTATGACTATAGCTCATTACTGTTCACAAATCACCTTAATATCAGTCTTCTCATTTTAGGTTCGAACAGCCCTAGAAACAAAGATGGAATTATTACTCTAATTTTATAAATAAGGAACTCAACGCTCAGAGAGGCAGTAGACAAAGTCCCTATGTCATATGTAGACAGAACAGTCCACTTCTAGACTTTTGCCCCTTCATCATCTTTTGTCTGTTTACTTGAGCATTTCTTCATTTGTCTGTCTACTTATTTGTTTCATAAAACACACTGGAGGTTCATAATACACTGAGGCCATGTCCACAAGGTTGATTTACGATGCCTGCTTCTCCAGGTGAAGGGCCACTTAACAGATGAAGCAATCTGTTAGTTGATGCTGCTTGACCTCTTGTTTCTGTTTGTTTTGGCAATTAAGATAATTGGGTATAACAATTGACAATACAAAAACTGCTCAGCAATTGACTGTTATTTTTTTAATTGACCTTGAGCTTATAAAAATAATTTAAACAGCTGTCTACACATATACACCTTTAAGAGAAAATTGTCTTATTAAATATGTTTTTATTAAGATTTATTTTATTGTTTTGGACCGAGACAGAAATAGAGACAGAGAGAATGGGGAGGGCCCAGAGGAGTTTCTATAGTTGTACATCATCAATTTCTACATGGTTTTGTTCCACACAGGTGGGCAAGGGCCACATAGGGCAGGAACAGGGCTGGGGGCCTCCAGCATGGGAGGAATGCCCCCTTGAGCCAGGGGCTGAACCAGGTGGGAAAGGGTGTTGAGAACCAAACTGGGGGCCTCCCACATGGGAAGCACACCTCAATTCAGCATATGGGTCCACATGGGCCAGGGCTGGGATTTGATCCTTGGTCCCCAGGGCTGCAAAGAGAGCAGTTAACCCACTGAGCCATCCCAGCTTCCCCTAATATGTTTTTCTAATATGAATGTTATTTAACTAACCCTAATCTAAGTAGTACTCATTTAATGTGGAGAGGAGGAAGTAACTCAAGTAGATTTGAATGACACATTCAAATAATGTCATCTTGCATGCATAACAAACTCCCTGGAATATTCCTGGGTGGCTACCTTTTATTATAAAAAGCTCTGTTACATAGATTATAATATAGGGCATGATGCCATAAACAGCTAATGTTACAAGCATCCACTATATATACGAAACCATATTAATCTTTGTATTCCATAGTTTATTACATTTCTTCAATGAACATTTGAGGTAGGCCTATCATTTTATACGTGAGAAAACTGAGGCTCGGCAGAGTTTAGTAATTCACCCAAGGTTGTCATCAAGATTGTACATAACCATTTATAATGTTCTATACTGTCAGTTGAGGACTGGCACAGTGGAACATTTGAATTTAATCTTATCTTTTTTGAGAAAAAGATTAAATTTCTTTAGCATCAGCAAAATCATAAATGTACTTACCTTTAGGTCTGGCTTTCTTATGGCTCTATTTATGATACACTCCTCATCTGTAATGACAGGGTGGTCAGGAGTGAGACCAAATGCGCTGTTTAATGCTGACAGATAGATCCACATTACCTTTTTCCAAGAATAAGTTTGGAATTCATCCTGAGAAAACAGACGTCAAAACCCCAGTGAAATTAACAGAAGTCATCAGGCTAAAATTCAACTGGAAAAAAACATTATTTTAATATAATTATATAAGTTTATGAAGTTAATAAATATTCTATACAAAACTATACAAGGGGAACCCCCCACCCCCCAAAAAAAACCCCAGAATTATCTTCTGGAGGGCAGGCCCCTTGTAGCATAGGCTTTCCTGTTAGGTGAATGGTCTAGAAACCCATCTGCATCAGTGGACCAGCTGGTATTGTTTTGAGAGGCTGCATTCAGCTTCAGTGAATTGTTTTTGGAGACTCTTTCAACATATTTGCCCATATCATGATGGGTGATTTACATGAGCAACATGCAGCATGACAACACACCTGCCCACACCACGCTGAGTGTTCAGCAGTTTTTAACCAAAAATGGCATGACCTCTATGCCTGAGCCTCCCTAGTTACCCAATCTCACCCGGAGAAACATTTTTTGTTGTTTGTTTCCCTAGATGGAAAAGTCCTCAAAGAGAAATATTTTGATGATGTGGAAGAGGTGAAACAAGCAGCAGAAGCACTAAAAGGCATCAAAATTGATGAGTTCAAAAACTGTTTTGAGCAGTGGAAAATGCATCTCTATAGGTATATTGCATCAAACAGAAAGTACTTTGAAGGTGACTGGAGTTTAAACATGTAAGAATAAACACACAATTTTTAATAAATAAATTCCATTTTTTTTAGAGGGGGTTGGGAGGCTTCATATACCTTTGAAAGTCGGTGGGTACAAAGCTTTGAGGGAAAAAATTTTGTTGGATGTATGAGGCACTGATACAACAAAGCTCAAGAGTTGAGAGGTAGATGTTCAGGGAAGAGCTAGTTCTCCTTATTACCCTCCAAACATGAGGTTATAGCCACATATAAAATTTCACAGAAAAAAAAAAAGGAAGTATTACAAAGGTTTTCTATAGGTCTTTGAAGGTGAGGAAACCGAGTCAACTAAACCATCCCCATGTTTCTAGGCTTACCAGATTAACTTCAACTCCACCTCTTCCATTCATGATTACTTACCAGTTCACAAAAAAGCTTTTTGTGTCAGTTATTTTTGGCTCAAAAATAATTCCCCAAAGTCGGTATTATCGTCTGCAGAAAGCTCTTCATCAGCAAGACTAAGAACTGTCAAGCCAGTTTGGAAAGGGTCACAATGGAGAACTGAGACCTGATCCAGGTCTCCCTGCTTCCAATGGTGGCTCCTTCAACTTGTTTCAAAAAGTTGTCCGTGGTGTTTGTGGCTCGTGTGTGAAAATCACCTTGAATTCTGCATTATGTAACGAATAACATCCAATTCTCAGAATCTCTGCTCTCTTGGCAACAGAGAATCTGAGTCTCTAAAAATCAAGCTGTCACACGCTTGCCCGTGTGACAGCAAACAGACCTCTAGATTGTAATGCCAAAGAATGGAAAGACAAAGTGGAGCATTGAAACTCCCAGGCTCCCACAGGCCGGAATTAATCCACCAACTGCATGCCTTGTTCTAGGTGAATATTAAAGACTGAAATTCATTAGTCTGCCTACATTCAGTTATAGCCTGTAGCATAACTAAATTGAAGGTGTTTGGCTATGTTTGCCTTTAAGCTCATTTCCTGTCATTCCCTTGACCCCTGGGCCCTATAATTCATAATTCTGCTTAATGCCAAGGACAATTCTATAGAGTAAATAAAGATACCACATGAGGCAGCCATTATTCTTAGAGTCAGGTAGTAATGCTGACTTTTTATGCATTACTAGCTTACTACCCTGTTAGAAACTCTATAAAATCATCCATAGTTTTAAAAAAATTCACCTAACATTTTAAGGGGGGGGGGGAGGCAAGGAAATGGAGGGAAAGTGTGTCAAGTGTCATTGTGAAGTGGTCACTCCGGTTCACATCATCGTCTCTCAGTTTTCAGTTCAGCGCTGTCCCATATGGAAAGAGCACAGCTGCCTCCTGAGTACACATCTCAGCTCCAAACAGTCTTAACAATCACTGCAACTCTCTCAGCGTAATTTCCTTCATCCAGAAAGTGGGGGTGATAACACTGCATTTCATGGATGTTTGAGGAACTAAACGCCATCATGCAGGATGCACCTGGTCCAAGGCCTGGCCCCTAGCAGGTGCACAAATGCTAGTTGAATATAGCTTTGTGCCTCATTTTTCACAGCATCATGTTTCTAAGATCTCTCTGTAAATAGGAGCTTACCTTCCCTTTGAGGAAACTTTAGAATCTCTGAGAGTATCTCTATTTATTTTAACTTTGTGGAAAAGAAACATCTTTAGCTAGAAATGTCTATTTCCACTTCATTCTGTTTCCCAGCTCCCTCAGCAGCTAACGATCAGTAAAATGCTTACAGGTACCAGAGGAACTACCACTTTAAATAATTTCTTATTAGTACAAATACTCTAAACCATTTGCCTGGGAAAACTAGACTTTTAATACCTCATGTCTTGCTCAGCAAGGTTTACCTCATCGTTATCAAGAGAATTAACCAGATCAGTCCTTGAACTCTAAAAGAGTAGGATTTAAAATATAAAGTGACTCTAGAGTGCATTTCAAAGAACTGAATGTACACAGAGGACCTCGGTTTGACCTGGATGAAAGATGAAGAGGAAAATCTGGGCATTTTTATTTTCTGGGGCCTTGCACTTCCTGAACCTGGAAATGCCAGAGAACTTTTATATTTAAGTGAAGTGAGTGATCTTGCTTATCTTTCCCAACCTTTTACTATAAGCATCTCATCGATTGGAATTTAAAAGCAGTGTATGGTCACTTTAAGTTCAGGCCAGTGCTCTGACTTACCCTGTTGTGTAGGAGGTCACACTTCTGAGCTTGCCTTAGAAAAAAGTAACCCACAGCAAAGTTCCAAAGAGACATTACAAACCAGTACTTTTTACTTGGAGATAGATACATTGCAATGTTAAAAAGCTGAACTCTAGCTGCGGTGAACTACTTAGAGACTTAGGGATAAAGTAATAACTTAGGTTTCTCAGGCTTTTTTAAAAACACTATGCTACCTTTACAAACCCATAACTTTTGTCAAAATACTATTCTTTCTATATTGAAGTATTTTTTTTCTTTCTTTTTCCCTCTCTTGGCCAGACCCACTGATACTCTAAACACCTTCGCCTCACATTCCCAATATTGTATACCTGAAAAAAAATAAAATGACATTGCCCAAAATATAGGAATTAGTTATTAAACATACAGAGAAATCTCTCAGCATTGGAAAAGCAAATCTCACACTATTTTCTTAGGACTCCTAGGATGTGTTGACTGGAAGAAGAAAAAAAAAAAAAAAAAGTGCTTGGGGGATTGGCCAAAGCAGGGGAGTAGGGAAGTTATATGGCAAAGCAAAGTCTATGTCTATATGCAAAAACTAAAAGTCCTGAACAACTCAGCATATATTTCCAGAGAGATTTGTTTGTTTGTTTTTATAGTCATTTTCTGAGGGGAGAGAGAGTTGTGAATTAGCTGGTTCATTGCCTGAAATATCTGGAGATGCACTGTTTAGTAAAGAAGTAATGAATACAAAGTAAAAATTGGTTTTAAAATGTGTGTAGTAACCAATGCCCATGGAGTGTCTGCATGTCAGGCATGGCTTCATATCACCACTTACACATCCCACCCTTATTTAGTCCCCAAGATGATGA
>PVKE010049065.1:0-11383 GCA_004027555.1 Craseonycteris thonglongyai | reverse complement strand
AATAACAGTTTGAGGTCTTTTAATTTCACAACTTCTTCAGTAATTTTCACTTCAAGCTCTGGATGCTGATAATTTTCACCTATTTTAATACAATTGTTATCATTCATTATTTTTGTTAGGAGATCCATTATATTCATAGCCAAATTTAGGATTACTAGAATCAATACAATGTCTTCTAATAAAATAATTTTTTTACATTTTTTGTAAATGTCATCATTTGTCCCCAAAACAACTTTGGATTGCAATTAAAAAATGCTAACTACATAAATTTATTTCAGAAATAAATACTTTACCATAAAACACTGAGATGGCTAATCACTCTCATTTTGTTTGCTATTCTTATCAACAACTATTTCTTTCTGTTATGGCAATTGTTAATAGCCAATATTAGAATACTATGAATAACAACATATTCTATCATGACAAAATTAAACCTAAGAAAAAAAGATAACATTTTACACAGAGTTCAGACAGGTAAAACTTCCACTGTTAGTGTTTATTTTATTTTTTTGCTGGCATAGATGAAGTATTTAACCAGACACTATAATTGAGTCTTAAAAAAGTGGCATTACTGAAGTCCTAAAATTGGTGAGGGACTATGTTTATCCCAAATGATATTACCCTTAAGAAAATATGAGGTGATTTACAAAAAAATGTTGGACTGAGAATTGGAAAATATTTACTTTCTGAATATACTTATACAATTATCAAACCAGCAGTACTTTAGTCACCATGTGTGTTGAAAAAGAGGTGGGTATTGGATCAAAAATACATGCAATGACACTTAATAGTTATGTGATCATGAATACATCACTCTGCAGAATTTCTGTTTTCCTAGTATAAATGATAATAATATGGCTTATATCATTAAATGAAATAAATGTAAAAATCCTGATGGATACACTATTCACCCAACCTAGATTTTTTTTGTTTTTTTTTTCTTTGAATTTGATGTGTGTGGAGATACAGCACATATGAGACAGCCATGGTTTTCACCCTCTACTTCTTGTATAATTGGCGAAAAAGGTATTAATCAGAGATATAATTTATTGTAATTGTGATGCAAATTATTAAGGAAAGCCAAGCTTGTCGTAATGCAGGAATGATACAAAGGTCAGTGAAGTCACAATGGGTTCTTCCATTTCTTTATTGCTAAACCTGTCTGTACGTGAACTCCTTAATATTGTGCCAGATCTTATTCTCTCCTCCCCCACCCTATACTTAATCTGTAGTTTTGTGCATAACAGAGATAAAATAATTGCTAAATTGAAGTCTAGCTATTTTAGGTGGGTAGGATTAACCTATGTGTCTTCCAGAGAATCAAACTTAACTATATTTAAGATCAAACACAACTATATTTTCGTTTGATGGAAAATGATTGTGCACATTTACATTAATAACAGTTCATTGACTACCAGACTAGAGCCATCAGGAATTACTGGAATCTCATGGGCCTGTTCCAACATTTAAAATTTTGTTATTTGTAGTTAATAACAGTCAAAAATGAGCATTTGTACTTAGTGCTCCATTCTTTACCAAATCAACTGGGATAACTCCAGTTGAAAATATTTTTGAAAACATGAGGTTTTTCATTAAACCTATATATTTTGCTTCTTTCTTTTCAATCATTTAAACAATTTCTAACTTAATTAAAAAAAATTTTTTACTTAGAAATCTTTAATTTGTTTCACACACACACACACAAAAAAGAGAGACTGACAAGCTAACTACCTTCCAGAAGACCTATCAATAAACAATGCATTCATCATTTTTAGTTTGATCGTGAACAGATGTAGATTTTGGTTTTTATTTATTTTAAACAAGAACTACTACTATCATAACGAATTTAACAGACATCCTGATTTAGGCCAAAGGACTCAGCAAAGGTTTATTGCAAATATTGTAAGCAGTCACCTCTAAATTAACCTTTTTCTACTACTACGCACTTTAACATAGTGCCTTCTATATGGAAAGAAATTAGCAAATGTAGCATGGCTATAAAAAACCGAGTTGTTTTAGTTTTTATATTTCTTTAGTATTTTGCAAATCCTAATTACATATTCCATATGCTTTGTGAGGGCACAAAACATTAAAAGAACTTTCCTGATTGTTTAGTTTAAAAGCTTTATCGCTGAACAGCAAATATGTTCAGACTAAAATCTATCAAGTCAACCATCGTTTAAGTGAACACAGAAAAGTGTGACAAATAGATGTACTAAAATCACTTCTTTTAAATCGGTAACATCAGTACCAGTTGAAGTAGACTCTAATTGAAATGCATTTTCTTGTATTCAATTCATTCCAAACACAAGCTTTATGTAATTACCTCGTTAGCCAAGAATGGGCAAACATGAAAACACATTATTTCCGTCGACATTTAAAAGTTTGGATATTATTGATGTACACTGATTGATTGCCAAGGCTACCAGATAGATCCAATTATTTTAGAAATAAAACTACAAATCTGCTCGTGAATTTTTGTTATAATATGATTTTTTTTCTTAGTAAAATGTCATGCTTTCTCTTCCTTATAACACTCTTATCTCATTACATCCTGTTATTTTATTTTCCTTGGCTTTCTCTTTTCACCAATCTGGCTCTCAATCTTTTTGCAATTTAAAATCATTCCAGCCTAACAAAGAACTTTTCTTTCATTTTACTTTATGTCATTCTATTGTTCACATTGACTCTTGGTTTTATTTGGCATTCAGTCCTGTAAAATAGTATATTTACTTCTGTTGTCTGAAATGTTTATTGTAATACACTGAGCAAATTAAACAAGGCTGTAGTATAAGATGATCTCTATTTGTAACCACTGATATAATTATTTTTCCCTTTTCTGATATCCCAGTCTTAAACTTATTACTTTATATTTTAACTCTGCTCCAATTTCCTAGATATGTAAGCATTTTATAACTGTATTGCCCCACTGTTTATTACTAATTCCTTAATAATTTAAATTTTTTCTTCTACTTATTCTCACTTCCAAATATGAATTAATGCTGTTTGATATTTTTAAGGGTCTTAATTCCTGACATGCTTAATGGATTAAAATTTAATAAGGGTTTATTCTACAAGTACTAAATGAGAAACATTATAAGGCTTCTTTCTCTTTCATTGGCTTATTCCTTGGCTGTAATTTTGACTGTTAATGAATTATCCAAGTTTACATGTCATCTTTATCAACAAAGACTGAGAGATACTAGTATAATTAGTTTAATGATGAGTGTGTATGAGCGTAGTGATTATATTTTTTGTATTAAATGAAATTCTGAAAGTTACAGTTACGTTTCCTCACCTGCTTAAGTAGTACATATACATATAGAAAAACAGTGCTCTTGGTTTATTATCTAGTCAGTAGTTACTTTGATATTTTCTGCTAAGAAATTAATCTTTAAAAATAAAAAAGATATAATAAATACAGCTTTAATTACTGACCAAATAAAATACATGTCAAGTTGAACATTCTTGGCCTTATGAAAGAGGGTGCTAAAATGTAGTAGTTTTGGGTACATCTAGAAAAAAATTTAGTTAAAATTAACTTTTAAAAACTCGTCCAATGGCCTACATAGTCTATTTTTTCTATAAAAAGAAAAATGCTACTCTCTAATAGTTTAACTTGGTCACTCTAAAATATAACATTTAATGTATTTATTTCATTTTTTTTACTTTTAAAAGTTTTAACTGAAAGCATTGGACAATTATATTCCAAGCTATTTTCTGCCTCTATATAACTAAAAAAGTTAAGAAACTTAATTACCAAAATCCAAATAATTTAGAATTAGAGAAATATTATGTATGCCAATTATCTTCATGTTCTCTAAAAAGAACTAATAATTTATTATAGCGCTTTAATTCTATTTTATCAGTATGAGGGTGTATATTAACATTAATTTAGATGGACTATTCCATTTGCTACAACTATACCTTGCATAATTGTTTTTGTGGTACAATTTCTTGGTTTCACTCTAGACAATTTGAAGAAGACAAAGAGAAAAAAAGACAGATTGGCATTGTGGGTATATTTAAAATAGGCAGAGAAGGTATTGTTTTACAATTGAAAACTGATATATACATTATAAAACTATAACTATAAATAGAAAGTATAAATCAATAAAATCATAAATATTTGAGTCTAAGATTTTAAGAACCTTAACAAAATTGATGTATATCTGTATATCTGGAGGACTGCCATCAAGATGATAAGTAGAAAATTATGTCATATGGTAAATATAATAAGTAAAGGGAATGAATATATCTGGTCTGAAAAATTATAGATATTTTATTCAATATCTGTGTGTATACATATACAAGGTCTGTATGGAAAAAATCCAGCCATTGTCAATATAACAATAATTGTTTGCACAACCTCAATGTGACCTGGCAGCCAAGGAGAGTGGACTGGAATGTGCATGCATAAACAATGACAACTTTACTGTACTTAGTCAGTGGGGGTGCTAACCACTGTTGAGTGAAAATATGTAATGGGTAGCTGTTACATTTAAAATTCCACGAGGCAGCTGATGGCAATTCTAACAAAAGATTTTAGATGGTTTTGAACAGTGGAAGAGATGATGGGAGAATGGTGTGAGGTCTCAAGGTGCCTAACTTGAAAGGGGACTGAGGCATCATTGTGCTATGTACCATATTTCTTGTATCTTGTAGCTTCTTCAATAAATGCCTTTATTTTTTATATTACATGGCTGGATACTTTCTGGTCAAACTATACATATTTAATATATGTGTGTATATATATATATACATATATGTATAAATATATACATGTGTGTATATATATGTGTGTGTGTGTGTATGTATATGTATATATGAACTTAATAAATGTAGAAATTCAGAAGTAGAGGTCATAACTAGCACAGAATAACTAAATATATAAGGCAGCAACTTTTGGATCTTTATACAGCGTAGTGTTCTAACCATCGCTCTTCTTTGATTTGTTCATGTTTCTTCATGTTGCCTTCAGCCTTACCCCCTACTCTTGGTTTAAGACAGACACTCTGTTTCTCTCACTTGAACTATTATAATAGCCTGTTTACTGACCCATTGTCTCTAGTTTCTCAACCCTAATGTTTATCTTTTATTTTGCTGTCAAAAGAACTTTGTGAAATATAAATATGAGTATGTCTTTCTCTTTGGAAATCTTCAGTTCACCTGGGATCACATCTAAACCCTCAAACACATTCAAATCTTTCACATTCTAGCAAGAAATACATTTCAGACATCTTCTTTTGTTCTTCAAATTATTCTATACATCTTATGTATAAATTTTGGAAACTTGATTATTTTTATCATATTATTATCAAGTTATTTGGGGAAGCCAGGATGGCTCAGCCTTTTAAGCGCTAGCTTTGCAACTCCATGGACCGAGGATTGAATCCCAGCCCATGCAGACTCATATACTGAACTGGGGTGTGTTTCCCATGACGAAGGTCCCAGTTTGGTTCTCACTGGGGTGAGCTGCCCATGCAGGAAGCCCCAGGTTTGGCCCTCAGTTCATGGGGGCATGCCTCCCATGCAGGAGGCCCCCAGTTCAGCCCCTGGCTTGAGAGGATTTGCCTCCCATGTGGGAGGCCCCTGGCCCAGTTCTTATCTTGCTCGGCCCCCACCCACCTGTGTGGAACAAAACCATGTCAAGAGCTAATGGCATAAAACTATGGAGATTGCTCTAGGCCCTCCCCCTTCTCTCTGTCTCTGTCTCTTTCTGTCTCTGTAAAAAAATGAAATAAATCTTTAAAAAATAAAAAGTCATTTGTTTATAGGTTCATTTCTTTAAGGAAAAAGGGAGCTCTCTGTGTGTCAACACATACAGTATTAATATTGATAACTACAACAAGATAGTGTCCGAAACACAGCTGATGCTAAATCTATCTTTGTTATTAAATGTAAAATAATGGAAGTGCTCATGATGAAAGTAGATGCTGGTTTCTCAGGGATATTAGAGGAATTGGCTTATTTTCGTGAGGCTGGTCTTGGAATCTCCCAAGAATACCAACAAAACACTAAGATTTTGTTTGTAGAGTAATTTAAAATCAGGTTATACATGCACCCAAACATGTAAATATACATGCACAACTGCAACAACAATAGCAAAAGGTGACTTCATAGAAAATCATTAGAATCAATGATTTTCATGAAGTAATCTGTGTTGGAGATATAGTATGTTGCTAATTTGTATGCATTATACTTTCTGCTTAGTCTTTGGTGAAATAAATTGTTGAAAAGACAGATGAACATAGTGAAAGCAGGTATTCATTAGGCCCTCTTGACTAACTGGTATTATAAAACCTGAAATTTCAAAAATTGGAATTACTTTTTCACCAATGACTAGCACAAAATGTTTGGTTCTATTAATATACCTTATTAAATTGCTAAGAGAAACCCTAAGAATGGGAACTTGGTAAAAGTCCTATAGAGTATAAAAAATATATGCCATACCTTTTGAATAACTAGATCCCTCAGAAATGTATAAAATAAGCTCTAAATGTAAAGGGAAAACAGTCTATATTAACTTTTGGTTTCAATTGAGATCAGTTGAGAGAAACATATATTAAGATAAACACTAACATATAAGCATAAACAGAAGTGGTTAAAAAAGTACAAGTCTATGTATTTAAGATTTACATAAAATTTAAATTTTAATTGTATTATAGAGCAGTATACTTAAATGACCAAATGTATACTATATTTTAGTTCTCTATCAGTTTTCTATTTTTTCCTTATATCTAAAATATATATAAAACACATGCATTAAAAACAACAATAACAAATCAATGTGTTTCCACGTTGTCTGTGATAGGAATATACATGAACCTGGTGATATGGTTGAGAAAGCTGTACTAACATTCTAAGGCTATTATCTCCATTGTGACACAATCTATTTTTTCTCTATTTAAAGAAGAACAAATAAACATTTTGCAAGAGAAGAGACATATGGATGAAGGTGGATACTGGCATTTTAACTTTTAAATTAGTTCTTTACAACTTAGTCTCCAGATGTTTGTTTCTTGTGCCCCTGCTATCTTGAAGAGAATTTGCTATTGTCTGTCAATGATAATACACTACCTTCTCAAATTTGAAGAAAAGGCAAAGCTATAGTTGAATATAGTGTGAGTCACTGACAGACAACGGAAAGCTCTAAGAAAATATAATCAGAGCAGAGTGCCTTTGCATTTTGAAGAAAATTGATCATTCTTCTCTTTTATTCCCCTGACAATGGCTGCCAAATATTCAAGGTTTGGCTTTCAAATACAAAAGGTTTTACTTCCTTGTCAAAAGATGCAGCCATCGAAAACAGGTATCCTATTCAAAATGATACATACGTTTTAAATACAAGACATCCTTTTTGTTTTTTGATGTCCTGTTCATCTTCCACTGCTCTTTTTTTTTTTTTTTTTTTTTTTTTTTTTTTTTTTTTTTTTTTTTTTTTTTTTTTTACTGTATATACTGAATATCTTTTTCTATCTTCAAGGTGCAATACATTACATTTGACAAGGCATATAGACGGGCTACTTTTTACTGATTCTCTGTGTTCATTGCAGAGGGAATGAGTCCCTCTCGGTACGTGGGGTTATCTGTACTGAATTTCCCAACATACTCATCACAAAGCAGCATTGTGAGAAATGCACTTCAACCTTGTGCCTATAAAAGCATTACTAAGCAGAACATCTACTACATCTTTAAAATGCAGATAATTTAAAATTCCATTATGTGACAATGAAACATTTAAAAGCATATACTATACATATAGCACACACTGTATTTGTATATATGAGGAAAATAACTTGATAATAAGATGTTATTATACATTCAAGTTTATCATAGAACAAAATGTGCAAACATAAAAATTCATTTAGCCTAAAGCAACTGCTGTTTTTTAAGCTTCAGATATTTGGACTTTCAAAAATATGTATAAGGTTATTGAAGTTTTAGCCTGGTTAAAAACAAAAACAAAATTTTTCTATTAGACTAGTACCATGCAATTGGTATTGGCTCTTTATTTTTGTAGAACAAATTACTGTAAAAGTTAGCAACTTGAAACGACAAATATATATTATCTCACACAATTTCTGAGGGCCAGAAGTACAGGAGCGGCTTAACTGGGTGGTTCTGGCTCACAGGGTTATAGTCAAGCTGTCAGCTAGAACTGCAGTCAAGTCCTGGCTCTGGTAAATACATGTGATTGTTGGCAGGTTTCAGTTTCTCATTCTGTGCTGCTTGCTGGTCAGAGATGTCACTGTCCCTTACCACATGGGCTTTTCACAACATGAGAGGGTGATGAGATGAGAAAGAGAGGATAGAGAAAGAGAGTCTTTTATAACCTAATCCAGCATTTTAAGTACTACAACTAAACCTGTGTTAAGATGAGAAAGAGATAGAGAGAGGAGAGAGAAAGAGAGTCTTTTATAACCTAATCCCAGAGATGGAATATTTACAGCATTTTAAGTACTACAACTTAATCTGTGTTATCGGTCATTCAAGCCATCTAGTGTGGTATGGAAGTAGGCCTACAGAAAAGTGTGACTACCAGGAGCAAGGAGTCATTGGAGACATTCTCAGAAGCCACCTACCTTAGAAATTATTTAATCACTAATTTGTTAGTTACTTATAGTTAGACGCTATGATTGATGACACAATTAAAGGTAGAATTTGGAAACCATGAGAGCAGCAGTGGGGAGGCTGAAATGAATTGTCTAGTGTAGTTGTCTGAATGGATTAAATCCCAGAGCTCACATTTATGTGATTTTTTTGGTAAATTTTGTTTTAGTTAAAATTTGTTTATATTTCAAAAAATGTGAAGAGGCATAAAAGGAATGGCCATTTTTATTGTAATTTGTAACATTGTATTCTTTGAAAGAAACCAAAACTGAATTAATGGCCATTAATAGTCCAGACTGTCAAAATAGCTCCATTCAAAACAATGGCATACATAGCTAAAAATAGGCCTGTCTTGGCTCTTAATCTAAAAGTCCAAGTAGTTGAAATAACTGAAGGACAGATTCTAGACCTTTTATTCTATAATGCACATATGTAGTGTTAAAATATCACCCCCATGATTATTAATATCCTCAAGTGAGCAAAAGAATGTTCTTTTTGCTGTGGGTCAGAAGCAAGATTTTCTTCAAGGTTTCTATTCACATATTATAATTAATTGGCAATTTTTCTAGAAATACATATTTTCCTCAAGTAAAATATCCTTGGGAATAATAACCACAGAATAAAATGCTGGGTTTGTAAAACATTTTGAGCTCAGTGAGGAACAAAAGTAGCAAGGAAAGTACAAAGTATTATTAGCATCAGGTTCACAATTTATTCCATTTTCCTTCCAAAATTCTTTTTGCCCAAAAGGAAGAAAGTTTCAACAAAGAAGAGGCCGGGGCCCTGCTGTTTGTTAAATCTAGCTTATGTGCCTGTGATAAAAACTCTTCTGGGCTCCAAGGAGCATAGGAAACCTCTGTCAGGATTCTTAATTTTCAAAAAAAAAATTGTTCCTGACAAATTTAAGAAGGAAAAGACGTTTGCTAAAAAAATGTTGGGTGTCTCAGAGAATCCCTAGGAGGTCTAGGGAACTTGGTTTGGCAATACGCAGTCAACTATAATTCCAAACTCAACAAAGGAGAGGGCTAAGGAAGTATGGCTTACCCAATTAATAGTTTCCAGTCTTTTACATATATGTCATAGCTAAAGAACATAGACTAATGCATGTAAGCAGAAAAGAATATCTACACCTTCAGTATCCAACATGAATTTAACAATGCGTATTGAACCATAGACCAGTTATTGATTTAGGTATTTGGAACAGAGTTGTTGCGAAACAAATCAAAGCTTTTGCCCATAAAAAGGATATATTCTAATGAATTTCATCAGTGAAAATCCTGTTGGCAATGCTTTTATTAATGTTATTAAGTTTTATAAATATGTATTTTTGATTGAATATTATGAATTAAAATTTTAACTACATTCACCTCATGAGGTTTATTTTGCTCCTCTTATAGTATCCTTCCTGTGGGATTACTGGAAATTGTGGAAGCCAGATCTCTATCTGGGCTTCTTCAACATAGCCCCATAATACCAGACACAATAAGAAATAATAGGATCTGATGTAAGAATTCAAACATTTTTCTTTATAATAAATGATAAGTAAAATCTTACCTGTAGAATTTTCTAAAAGTTGTTTTATGGTATAAAAAGTAGTTAGCAAGATAGTTATTTTTATTCATTACATCAAAGTTTCTGTAATTGCAAATATCAGTATTCCATATACTGATATATTCGAGGGCTGTTTGGAAAGTATCCAGCCATGTAACTGTTCTTGTTCCATTGACAATGGCTGCATTTTATTTTCTGGACAGCCTGTGTGGGTGTGTGTATTCAGTAATTTAATAAGTTCCACTCTCCGATGAATTAATGAATTATTCTCCTCCATGAGGGACAGTTCCATCTGGACCTTATTAGTAGATCCTTTGGAAATTTGTAATCCGTCTAACACACATTAAAGAGAGAGGAATGATTCTTTTATCTTTTATTTACTTCAGATTGAACTGAAATACATTGGAATCAGATGATTAAAGGCCTCTTAGAAAGGTGGGAGTTTGGGGACAGAATATCTGTGAGGGCTTTTAGATGAAAAGAGAAAACTCGTATCTGACTCATGATATTCTCACAGTAAACTCATGCAGAATGTTATTTCCCACAGTGAATATATTTTTGAAGGACTATTATTTAGCAAATCACTAAATTACAGAAGGAGATTTTAAGTTACTTTGGCATAGTAAAGGCAAGATGTCACAATCTTAAACAATAAATTTATCTATCCTAGAAGAATTTGACAGTCATTTTGTAAAGCAATACTTCTTGACTTAAGAGCTACATTATGGGAGAAGAGAATCTGGAAACATTTCAAATTTAGTGGTACACAATCAGAAAAGTTTTCTATGTAATACTACCATCCTCCCAGATTCTTGTCTTCCTACTTGTTTTTGTTTTTGTTTTTAAACTGTTGATCTCAGCAAAGTTCAGACCCTTTTCTTACGTATGTCGTTGTTTCTACTCAAGGGCATTTGTCTACTAATTGTTTTAGCTGATTTTTGTATCATCACAAAACATGCTGTAATCTCTTTAATTACTATAACAATACCACATACTTTTTAAAGTCCCGCGTCTTCTTCTATTGCAAGCATATTTCTTTGTTTACTTTAGTTATACAAATTGTCAAAAAGTTGTTTGGGTTCAACATTGAGCTCACTTTAATATTTATTTTTGCCCCCACAATCTATTATTATTGTCTATTCTACAAATATGTGTGTGTGTGTGTGTGTGTGTGTGAGAGAGAGAGAGAGAGAGAGAGACAGAGAGAGAGAGAGAGAGA
>PVKE010049064.1:0-11383 GCA_004027555.1 Craseonycteris thonglongyai | reverse complement strand
GTTAGGAAAAGGAAATAAAAGGCACCCAAATTGGGAATGAAGATGTTAAACTGTCACTTTTTGCTGAGGACATGATCCTATATACATAAAACCCTAAAGATTTCACCAGAAAACTATTACATATAATAAAAGAATATAGTAAAGTTGCAGGATACAAAATCAATGTACAAAAATCCACAACATTTTTATATACAAACAATGAAACTTCAGAAAAAGAAATGAGAAAACCAATATCTTTTGTGATTAAAACAACAAAAAATAAATAAATAAAACATGTAAAAATAAACTTAACAAAGAACGTGAAGTACTTATACATGGAAACTATTAGAAACTACTGAAAGAAATTGAAGAGGATACAAAGAAATGGAAAGATATTTCAGGTTCATGGATTGGAAGAATCAACATAGTTAAAATGGCCATATTACCCAAAGAAATATACAGATTTAATCCAATTTCTACCAAAACCCCAGTCGTTCTTTTGAGAAATAGATTTTAAAATTATGAGATTCATATGGAACCAGAAAAGACCCCAAATCACCAAAGCAATTCTCTGAAAAAAGAATAAGGCTGGAGGCATCACGCGCCCTGACTTTAGTTTATGCTACAAAGTGTCAATAATCAAATCAGCTTGGTATTGGCAGAAAAATAGACATACCGACCAATGGAACAGAATTGAAAACCCAGAAATAAACCAACAAATATATGGACAGATTATTTTTGACAAAGGAGCAAAAAATTATACAATGAGAAAAGAAATCCTCTTCAGTAAATGGTGCTGGGAAAATTGGAAACCCACATACAAAAGAATGAGTCTGGACTGTGAATTATCACCATATACCAAAATTAACTCAAAGTGGATTAAAGACCTCCACAAATGACCCGAATTAATAAAGTGCATAGAAGAAACCATCGGTACTAAATTATAGACCTTGTGCTCAGAGAGCACTTTATGAACTTGACCCCAAAGGCAAGGGAAGTAAAAGCAAAAATAAATGAATGGGACTATATCAAACTAAAAATCTACACAGCAAAGGACACCATCAACAAGGTAAAAAGGAAACCAACCAAATGAGAGAAAATATTTGCAAACAATGCCTCTGATAAGGGCCTAATATCTAAAATATATAAAGAACTCATAGAACTCAAGAACCAAAAACAATCCAATTAAAAAAGGAGCAGAAGACCTAAAAAGACACTTCTCATATAAAGATATACAAACAGCCAAAAGATACATGAAAAAATGCTCAACATCACTAACAATTAGGGAAATACAAATTAAAACCACAATGAGACACCATCTCAAACTCGTTAGAATAGCTATAAACAAGACAAGGAACAACAAGTGCTGGAGAGGCTGTGGAGAAAAAGGAATCCTCATACACTGCTTTGGGAATGTAAATTGGTACAACCACTATGGAAGGCAGTATGGAGTTTCCTCAGAAAACTAGGAATGGAATTGCCATATGACCCAGCAACCCCTCTCCTGGGTATCTACCCATAAAACCTGAAAACCTTAATCTGCAAAGATATATGTACCCCAATGTTTATCACAGCACTGTTCACGGTGGCCAAATCATGGAAACAACCAAAGTGTCCTTTGATAAATGACTGGATAAAGAAGTTGTGGTGCATTTACACAATGGAATACTACTCAGCAATAAGAAAAGATGAAATACAGCCATTTATGACAACATGGATGGACCTTGAAAACATCTTATTAAGAGAAATAGGTCAAACTGAAAGAATCAAGAAACGTTATGACCTCATTCATAGGTGGAATATAAAACTGAAAGTAAGAAACAAAACTCATGAATATAGTCAATAGTTTTGTGGTTACTCTGAGGGTAAGGGGGGAGATGGGTGGGAGAGGTGGTGGGGGGTGTAGAAAGGGGCATCAAATATATGGTGATGGAAAGAGTTGATTCTGGTTGATGAGCACATAATGCAATTTATAGACAATGTAATGTAGAATTATACACCTGGAACCTATGTAACTTTTGCCAACCAATGTAACCCTAATAAATTTAAGGAAATAAATGCTGGCAAAGTACCCAGACACAGTTAAATGACCTCGGTAAGAAAATCTCTGATCATGATGAATACATTACCAGCCAAATTGAGAAGTTAGAGCAGAACCAAAAGGAACTCCTGGGCATCAAAGATATAATAGGAAAATTGAGAGAAGAACTAACTAGCATTGGAAATGGTCAAGATGGAAGGAAAGAATTAGCAACATCAAAGATAGAAACATGGAAACATCGCAGAAAGAAGGAGAACGGGATCTGAGAGTCAAGAGAAATGAAAGATCTCTAACAAGAACTATTTGACTCCATTAGAAAGAGCAACATTAGAATAATAAGGGTACCAGAAGGAAGTGAGATGGAATCTTTTCAGAGCCTTTTAAAGCAAATAGTAGATGAGAACTTTTCTAACCTTTGAGAAGAACTGGAACCCCAAATTCAAGAGGAAAAAAGGAACCCTAACTACCTAGACCCTAGCAGATCTTCCCCAAGGCACATTATTCTAAAAATGTCAAAAACCAAAGACAAAGAAAGAATCCTTAAGGCTGATGGTGGGTGTGTGTGTGTGATTATATATATATATATATATATATCCTTCAAAGGAAAACCTATCAGGCTGTCATCAGACTTCTCAGCAGAAACTGCAAGCCAGGAGGGAGTGGAGAAATTTTTTCAAAAAAATTTTTTAAACATTCATTTTTATTGTTTTTTAACACAGAGAGACACACACAGAGAGATACAGAGAGAAGGGGGAAGGCCCAGAGCAGTCTCCATGGTTGACAGCATTAGTTTTTCATATAGTTTCACTCCATAGGTGGGCACGGGGCTGCACAGGGCAGGAACTGGGCCAGGGGCCTCCTGCATAGACCCCAGCAAGAACTGAACTGGGGGAACACCCCAGTTCAGCATATGGGTTCAGCATGGGCTGGAGCCCGGATTCGATCCTTGGTCCCTGGGTCTGCAAAGCAAGTGTTTAATCCACTGAGCCATCCCAGCTTCCCTCAAAATTTTAAAAGAGAGAAAATTTGAGCCAAGAATTAACTATCCAGCAAAATTAACCTTTAGATATGAAGGAGGAGTAAAGACCTTTTCGGACATACAGAAGCTGAGAGAATTCTTCAGTATAAGCCCATCATTGCAAGAAATACTGAAGGAGGATATTCAACCTGAATAAAGAAGTGAAAATAAATGGGTAAAAGTTGGGACAAACAAGAAATAAAAAGGAATGAAGAAATGGGTACAGGAAATCTTCATATATCAATCATCATGTTAAAAAAATGTAAATGGACTGAATGCACCAATAAAGAGGCTCAGAGTAGCAAACTGGATTAAAAACAAAATGCAACCATATGCTGTCTACTAGAGACACACCTCAGCCACGAGGACAAACACAGGCTCAAAGTGAAAGGGTGGAAAACAATACTTCAAACAAATAGCATTCAAAGAAAAGTGGGATTGGCCATGCTGATTTCTGATGAAATAGACATCAGAATAAAAATAGTAATAAGAAATAAAGATGGACATTTTATAATTGTAAAAGGGAAAATACATCAAGAAAACATGACACTCATTAATATATGTATATGCCCCTAATCAGGAAGCACCAAGATTTACAAAGCAATTGCTAACACAGCTAATAAGAGAATCTGACAAAAACACAATTATAGCAAGGGACCTCGACAGGACCCCCTTGACAACCTTGGACAGATCATCCAAGCAGAAAATAAATAAGGGAATAGCAGCCTTAAATGATACATTACAGCAATTGGACATAATTGACATTTATAGGACACTCCATCCTGTAACAGAGAACTATACATATTTTTCTAGCGCACATGGAACGTTTTCAAGGATATACTGGTACACAAATCCAGCCCCAGCAAATTCAAGAATATTCAAATCATAAGTGTATTCTTAGACCACAAAGCTTTGAAACTAGAGATCAAATGTGAAAAGAAAACAGAAAAAATTACATATATGTGGAAATTGAACAACATGCTATTAAAAATGAATGGACCAAAGAAGAAATAAAACAAAATATTAAAAATATATATAGAAACTAATGACAATGAAAATACTACATACCAAAATTATTAGGAAACAGCAAAAGCCGTAATAAGAGGGAAATTTATATAATACAGGCCTATCTCAAGAAACAAGAAAAATTACAAGTAAACATATTAACATCCCATCTAAAAGAACTAGAAAAAAACCAAAAGAACCCCAATGTCAATAGAAGTAGAGAACTAATAAAAATTAAAGCAGAACTTAATGAAATTGAGAACAGAAAAACATAGATAAAATAAATGCAACGAGGAGCTGGTTCTTTGAAAAAATCAATAAAATTGACAAACTATTGGCTAAGCTCACCAAAGGACAAAAAGAAAGTCACAAATATCTAAAACTATACAACACAGGACAAATTATGACTGATACTATAGAAATACAAGCAATCATAAGAAATTATTATGAAAAAAAGTATGCCACCAGATTTGACAACCTAGAAGAAAGGGACAAATTTCTAGAAACATAAAGTTTATCTAGACTGAACAAAGAAGAACTGGATAACTTAAATAGACCGATCAACTGTAAAGAAGTTGAGACAATTAGCCAAATCTTCCTAAAGGCAAAAGTCCTGGACCAGATGGTTTTACCAATGAATTTTATGAATCATCCAAAGATGAACTAATGTCCATCCTCCTCAGACTATTCCAAAAAATTCAAGATGAGGCAATACTTCCCAACTCATTCTACAAGGCCAACATTTCCTTAATACCAAAACCTGAGAAGGACGATACCAGAAAAAGAAAACTATAGAGCAATATCTCTGATGAACACCAAAGCAAAAATCCTAAACAGAATATTAGCAAATAGAATACAACAATGCATTAAAAAGATTATTCAGCATGATCATGTGGGATTCATCCCAGGGGCACAAGGATGGTTCAACATATGCAAATCAATCAATGTAATAGAGCACATAAGTAAAATAAAAGATAAAAGCTATATGATTATCTCAATTGATGGAGAAAAAGCATTTGACAAGATACAACATTTGTTTATGATCAAAACATTGAATAAAATGAGAATTGAAGGAAAGTTTTTCAACAATAAAGGCTCTTTTTGACAAACCCTCAACAAATATTATACTGAATGAGGAAAAGCTGAAGACTATTCTCCTAAAATCAGGAACAAGACAGGGATATCCCCTGTCACCATTGCTATTTAATATAGTAATGGAAATTCTAATCAGAGTAATCAGGCAAGAGAATGGCATAAAAGATATCCAAATTGGGAGAGAAGAAGTCAAACTGTCACTCTTTGCAGATGACATGATTTTTTATATAGAAAGCTCTAAAGACTCTACCAGAAATCTATTACAAATAATATACAAATTCAGTAAAGTTGCAGGACACAAAATCAATGTACAAAAATTAACTATATTTTTATATGCCAATAAGAAAACATCAGAGCTAAAGATGAGAAAATCCACTTACCTTTTTCCTGAAAAAAAAAGATGAGAAAATGTATTCCTTTTGTTATACCAAACAACAACAACAACAACAACAAAATATGAACTACCTTGGAATAAATCTAACAAAGAATGTGAAAGGCCTATACACTGAAAACTAAAAAACATTTATAAAAGAAATTGAAGAAGACACCAAGAAATAGAAAGATATTCTGTGTTCATGGATTGGTAAAATCAACATAGTTCAAATGGCCAAAGGTAATATTCAGATTCAGTGCAATTCCCATCAAAATCCCACAGACATTCTTTCAAGAAATAAAGAAATCACCAAATTTGTATGAAACCACAAAAGACCCTGAATCACCAAAGCTATCCTAAGAAAAAAAGAATAAAACTAGGGGCATCTTCCTCCCTGATTTTAATCTATACTACAAAGCCTCAATAATAAAAACGGCTTGGTATTGGCAGAAAAACAGATACACAGACCAATGAAACAGAATTGAAAACCCAGAAATAAACCCACAAATCTATGGACAGATTATTTTCAACAAAGAAGTGAAAAATATTCAGTGGGGGAAAAGAAAGCCTCTTCAGCAAATGGTGCTGGAAAAATTGGAAAACCACATGCAAAAGAGTGAATCCGAACTGTGAACAATCACCATATACCAAAATTGACACAAAATGGATTAAAGACCTCCATATAAGATGTGAAACAATGAACCGCAGAAAAGAAAACAGTGGTACTTAAAATAAATGAGTGGGACTATATCAAACAACAAAATTTTGCAGAGCAAAAGAAACCAACAAAGCAAAGAAACAACAAGCCAATTTGGAGAAAATATTTGCAAACAATGCCTCTGACAAAGGGCTAATATCTAAAATATATAAAGAACTCATACAACTCAACAACAAAAAACAAGCAATTCAATTTAAAAATGGGCAGAAGACTTAAACACTTTACCCATGAAGACATACAAATGGCCAACAGACATATGAAAAAAAAATGCACAACTTCACTAGCTATTACAGAAATGCAGATCAAAACCACAATAAGATATCACCTCACACCTGCTAGAATGGCTATAATCAACAAAATAAGTAAAAACAAGTGCTGGAGAGGCTGTGGAGAAAAAGGAACCCTTATACTCTGCTGGTAGGAATGAAAAATGGTACAACTGCCTTGGAAGACAGTATGGAGCTTCCTCAGAAAAGTGTAAATGGAGCTACCCTGTGACCAAGCAATTCCCATTCTGGATATCTACCCAAACAACTTGAAAACGTTAGTCCGTAAAAACCATATGTACCCTAGTGTTCATTTCAGTGCTGTTCACAGTGGTCAAGGCATGGAAACAACCAAAGTGCCCCTTGATAGATGACTGGATAAAAATCTGTGGTACATTTATACAATGGAATATTACTCAGCGATAAGAAAAGATGAAATTCTACCATTTGCAACAACATGGATGGAACTTGAGATCATCATGCTAAGTGAAATAAGCCAGACAGAACAAACTAAGAACCACATGACTTCACTCATATGTGGAATATAATACTGAAAGCAACAAAAATAATATGGGTTTTGTCAATAGTGGTTATCTGAGGATAAGGGGGAGGGGATGGGGAGAGGAGGGAGGGGGAGATAAATATATGGTGATGGAAAGAGTTATACACCTGGAACCTACATAATTCTTACTAAATAATGTAACCCTAATAATTTTAATATATTTTTATTTATTTATTTTTATTTTTGACGGAGAGAGAGATACAGAGACAGAGACACAGAGAGAACTGAACTGGGGGAGCTCCCAGTTCAGCATATGGTTCCGCACGGGCCGGGGCCGGGATTCGATCCCTGGTCCCTGGCGCTGCAAAGTGAGCGCTCAACCCACTGTGCCATCCCGGCTTCCCCAAACCCAAATAATTTTAACAACAAAATTATAGAGGTTCAATTTGTAGTAACTTCCAGGGGAAATTTCAAGGAATGTCTCTCATGTCACCATTTTCATGACACCCCTCCCATTATTAATATCTTGTGTCATTTCATCATGAAGAAGTGTTAGTTTTTCAATAGCTTTTTCTGTCTGTTGAGGTGATCACCTGGCTTTTGTTCTTTATTCCACTGATGTGATGTATGATGTAACTTGGTTTTCAGAGGTCACCCAAACTTGTATTCCTGTAATAAAGCTAACTTGGCAGCAATGTATAATTTTTTTAAAAGATTTATTTTTATTGTTTTTAACAGAGAGAGACAGAGAGAAGGGGGAGGACCCAGAGCAGTCTCCATAGTTGACAGCATTATTTTTCCATACAGTTTCACTCTACAGGTGGGCACTGGGCTGCGCAGGGCAGGAACTGGGTTGGGAGCCTCCCACATAGGCCCCTGCAAGAACTGAACTGGGGAGCACACCATAGTTCAGCATATGGATCCACATGGGCCAGGGCCAGGATTCAATCCTTGGGCTTTGGGGCTGCAAAGTGAGCACTTAACCCCCTGAGCTCTCCCAGCTTCCCCTAATTTTTTTGTATACTTTGCTAGATTCAATTGGCTAGTGTACTGTTGAGAATTTTTGCATTATATTCATAACATATTGGTCTATAATTTTCTTTTCCTCTAATGTCTTTGTCTTTGTTATCACAAAAATACAGGCCTTAAGAAATGAGTTGAAAAATATTTTTTTAAAGATTTATTGTTTTTGACAGAGAGAGAGAAGAGGGAGGGCCCAGAGCTCCATAGTTGCACGTCATCAGTTTTGGACATAGCTTCATTACATACAGGTGGGTGAGGGGGCGTACAGGGCAGGAATCAGCTGGGGGCCTCCCACATGGGAGGCACGCTCCCATGAGCTGGGGGCCAAACCAGGGGCCTCCCACATGGGAAGCCTGCCCTGGCAAGAACCAAACTGGGGGCCACACCCCTGTTCAGCATATGGGTCTACACAGGCTGGGTCCAGGATTTGATTCTTGGACCCCAGGGCTACAATGCAAGTGCTTAACCCACTGAACCATCCCGGCATCCCCTTCTTCTGTTTTTTGAAAGAGTTTTTGTGGAATTGATATTAATTCCTCAAATGTTTGGCACAACTTACCAGTGAAGCCATCTAATCCCAGACTTCTCCTTGTGGCAAGTTTTTTTGGTTACTTAAGCTACCTCTTTACTTTTTATAGATGAATTTTGATTTCTTCACTTCTTGAGTACATTTTTGGAGTTTGTGTCCTAATAGTTTGTCCATTTCATCTAATTTATCTTTTGTGCTGGCATACAGTTGCTCATAATATGTCCTTATAATTTTTAAATTTGTTTCTGTAAAGTCAGTAGTAACTCCCCATCTTCCATTCCTGAATTAATTAATTTGATTTTTTTCTTTTTCTTGGTAAATTTAGCTAAAGTTTGTGGTGATACTAGTGTAAACAAATCTACTATGCTGCCAGTCATGTAAAAGCATAGCTAAGGTGACCAGATTTTAACATTGGTAAAGCGGGACACCATTGACTGGGAGGGAGGGGTTCTTGATTAAAAATTTGGCCTATCTCCCACCATTCCCTAGCTTGTCGTGCATTCTTTCCAAAAATTGGGACTTTTTTAAAACGCCGCGGGACGCGGGACAAATTGTTAAAAATCGGGACTGTCCCTCCAAAAGTGGGATGTCTGGTCACCTTAAGCATAGCACATGTGATTATCTACAGTACATAATACTTAATAATGATAATAAACTATTCTGTTAATGATTTATATATTTACTATACTATGCTTTTTATCATTGTTTTAGAGTGTACTCTTTCTACTTATAAAAAGAGTTTGCTGTGGAACAATATGCTGTTTTATAGCAACAGAAGCCTCATACATTTCATATTTACTGGATTCCTTGATTGCATCATTTTTTCTTGTGCTTGATTTAAACTCATATTGTTTCATTCATCATGGCTCCCAAGCATACAAAATCCACTGCTAATGCTGCCAGTAAGAGACCACATCAAATAGTGATTGACATGAAAATAAAATTAAAATTGATTAAGGACTATGAAGGTAGAAAATCAGTAAGTTATTAATTGCCAGTCAGGCATGTCCCATTCCACTATAGCTATGATATTAAAGAACAAGAACAAAATGACAGAAGCTGTTAAAGCATCTGCTTCATTGAAAGCAATGAGACTAACAAAATTTTGAAAAGGGCATATATCAGACATGGAGAAATTTCTAATTACCTGATTGAAGACCAGACACAGAAGTGTATCTGTCTCATTTACCATGACAATCAAGACCAAAGCAAAAATTGTACTTGCAATGTTGAAAGAAAAGGCTGAATCTGACTATAATTCACTGTTGGATTTGGATGGTTTACATGAGATGAGAATCATTAATTATTACATAATGTAAAAGTGAGTGGTAAGTCTGCTAGTACTGATGTGAGGAAACTGAAGAATTTTTAGAAATTCTAGATAAGCCAATTATGGAAAAAGTTATTTGCCAGTGCAAATATTTAATATAGATGAAATCTCCCTATTCTGGAAACAGGTGCCTGAAAGGACTTTCATCCATTAGTAGGCCTAATCAATGCCAGGTTCAACGTTTTTAAGGACAGGATGAGTCTTGCTTGGGGGCAATGTTGCAGGCTACAAATTGAAAGCCTTTGTGATCTGGCATAGTGAGAACCCCAGGGCCTTCAAGCCTATCAATCAGCACACTATACACAATTCCAGTGTCCTACAGGTACAATAAAGTCATGGATGGTCCAGTTCCTTCTCTAAAATGCTTTCCTGAATTGCTATGCCAGCAAAATGGAAAAGTACTTTTTGGAGAATAACATACCTTTGAAGATTTTGTTTATTTTTTTAAGATTTATTTTATTGTTTTTGACAGAGACAGAGAGACAGAGAGAAGGAGGAGGGCCCAGAGCAGTCTCTGTAGTTGAACTTCATCAGTTTTTTTAAAAGATTATTTTTTATTGTTTTTGACAGAGAGAGACAGAGAGAGAGAGATACAAAGACAGAGACAGAGGGAATGGGGAGGGCCCAGAACAGTCTCCATGGTTGCACGTCATTGGTTTTTCCACATAGTTTCGTTCCATAGGTGGGCACGGGGCTGCACAGGGCAGGAAATGGGCCAGGGTCTTGAGAACTGAACTGGGGGCATGTGGTCTATCCTTGAGAATGTTCCATGTGCACATGGAGTGTATAGTCATGTGTTGCAGTATGAAGTATCCTATAAATGTCAACTATGCCCAATTGCTATAATGTATCATGTAAAAGTGATATTTTCTTATTTATTTTCTATTTGATCTGTCCCTTGCTATCAAGGGGGTGTTTAAGTCCCCTACTATAATTTTTTTTGGTCAGTTTCTCTTTTTATATCTGTTAGTAGTTGCTTTGTAAATTTTGGTGCTTCTTGGTTGGGGGCATATATGTTAATAAGTGTCATGTCTTCTTGTCGTGTCCCCTTTATCATTATAAAATGTCCATTTTTGTCTCTTATCTTTTTGATCTTCAAATCTGTTTTATCAGATATAAGTATGGCTACACCTGCTCTTCTCTGGATGCCATTTGCTTGGAGTATTTTTTTTCACCCTTTCACTTTGAGTCTGTGTTTGTCCTTGTGGCTGAGGTGGGTCTCTTGTAGGTAGCGTAAGGTTGGTTTTTGTTCTTTAGTCCAGTTTGCTACTGTGTGTCTTTTTATTGGTGAGTTCAGTCCATTTACACTTAGGGTGATGATTGATATTTAAGGATTTCTTATAGTCATTTTATTTTTTGTTCTCTCGTAGCTTTTTTTTGCCCCAATTGCTTCTATGGTTTTTTTGTTCCCATTGTTTATTTTAGTTTGATGGTGTTTATGATCATTTTCTCTATTCTCTCTCTCTCTCTCTCTCTCTCTCTCTCTCTCTCTCTCTCTCTCTCT